>MU734847.1:25128-42476 GCA_026770625.1 Nicotiana glauca
AAAAACTTCAAACTACAACCATTCTAAAAATTTCAAACTGAAACGATTTACAATTAGTCTCAATCTCAAGGTCTCTATGGTTTTGGTAATAACAATGTCCTGATACAATCACCTCAAACAACTAAGAGCAAATAACTTGAATTAAGACAGTCACCAAAAGGAATTTATTTAACCAAATAACAATGAAATTGCTGTGGACTGTTCGAACATAAGCAGATCTTCATTTCATTTTAACATGGAGGATAGAGATAGAGATCTTCTGTTCGACATTTTGTAATAAAATTCACTAATATGGAGGATAGAGATGCAATTCTGTTTTCTGGTCCTCATATGATTGTTAATAAGCCTATAATCACTAAAGTTTGGACACCTGATTTTAACTTCAAAGATGAAATACTGAAAACTATTCCTCTAGGCTCACATAGCCAAATTTACCATTGAATTGCTGGAGTACGAATTCATTGAGTAGGATTGGGAGTGGGCTAGGGGTGCCACTATATACATATGAGTGTACACAAAAATGGAAAGGATATCATATGCCAAAATTTTAATTGAAATGGATGTAACAGTACCACTACCAGAAGCTGTAATGGTGCAGGATCCAAATAGAAGGAAATTTAGACAAAGAGTGGAGTACATATGGAAGCCAGAATATTATGGGAAGTGTTTGATGATTGGTTACAGCTGTGAGCACGTGATTTTTGCCCTAAGCAAATTATTCCTAAAATCCAAATAAAAGATTTGTTTTTCTATATTTTACAATTTTTTGTGAATTTTGTTGAATTTTGTGTTAATTGATTACATTTTTATTCATATTAAAATACAAAAATATGCATTTGCATTTAGGAATTTAATTTCACAATTTTAGTATTACTTAGGCATTAATTTGTTCTAGAACAAAAAATTAAAGAAAAATCACAAAAATAATTCCTTTGCACTTTTAATCATTGCATCTGTCTTTAAATAGAGTTTTAAATATTTTAACTTTGAATTATATTAGATTTTTGTATTGATTTTGCATTTTATAAAATCAGAAAAAATAAAAATATAAAAGCAAAAAATAAATAAAGAAAGAAAAGAAAAGAAATACAAAAAATGAAAATGAATTAAAAGAAAACAAAGAAGTAAATAAGAAGAAGTGGACTGCTTAGCTTTTGGGCCAAAATTAAGCCAAAATCCCTAAGCCCAAACAAATTACCCACACCAGTTGGCCCAGTCCATATTCCCATCCGGTCTGCTCCAAGAGAGACCACCAGACGACCTCGTTTAGAAGGTTTAATCTGAGCCATTAAAACAACTGATCTAACAGTCAAAGTATAATTTCATCAAGAAAATAAAACGACGACGTTTATAACTTTCCATCTCAGCCTTTGATCAGTTTAATCCAACGGACCAGGTTGATTTTTCATTAAAAAGAAATGACACCGTTTAGTAATCAAGAGATCTAGTCCGTTCATTAACAATCATCCAACGGCCCTGGTTTAATAAGGTTCTTTTAATATACCAAATACATCCAAACCCTAAAAATCTTTTTAGTTCTTCTCCTTCTCTCCTCTTCAGCCGCCCCTATCTCCTCTCTGATCCCCGCTGGAACCCTACCGGCGGGAGACGGCACCTAAGCCAACCAGTCCACCAATAACACCCTAGAACCGCCCTTCACTCCTGATTCCACCCCTGTATTCCTTTCCCCTCGAATCACTTCCGTTCGTCTCGAATATTTAAAAAAGTATCGTCGGAACCCTAATTCCGGCGAATACTAGTTCACCCAAATCTCCCCAAAATCACACCATAACCCCTCCTGACCACCCTCAACCTATTTCCAAACGTCTTGAACCCTAAAAATTACTGAAATAGCTTAAACGTCAAAATTAAGGTCTGCCGGCGACCAAAGTTCAAGAAAATTGCCATAAGACCTCCTGGATGCTGGAACTTGATCACTTGAAGAAAAGAAGAAAAAAGAAAAGAAGAAATAAAGACTGTCCGAATAAATAAATAAATAAAAATCTAAGTTTCTTTTTGCTCTTTCCTTTCTGTTCTTTGCATGTGTTTGATTCTTTTCTTTTGATTCTTGTTCTGATAAAAAAAATAATATAGTACTTTAGGATTTTTGATTGTTATCTTTTGTTCATTAAGAAATAGTATTAAATCTGATACTTTTAGATTTACTTTCTGATATTAAAATAGTATTTTTAATAAGATTCTGATTGATAACTTGATTAGTAAATTAAGGTTTAATAAATAGATTTGATTTGATATAGAAATTAGTATAATTAGATTTTTTAGTAAGACTTTGTTGGTTTCTGAATTGCTCGATTTTCTTAACTATTAGATTTTAAATTTTTGATTATGATATTTGTTAGAGTTAATTTTGTTTTGTTAATTCTGTTACTTGTTAGTTTTTGGAATCAAATTGATAATAATTAGTTAATATTGGTTATAGTTGTTAGTTAAATTGTATCTGATTAGTTTTGATTCTGAAATTAATTCATAGTTCATGGGAAAAGAGTAGAGGGTTAATTGGTCAATTTAATCAAGCTCAAAGAGTAAAAGGGTAAAAGGGCATTAGGTCGTTTGGTAAATCTGATTTGGATTCAGGGGTAGTTTGGGAATACAAAATGGGATATTGGTAATAAAGATAATGAAGAAGGGGTAGTTTGGGTATAGGAAAAGGACAATAGGGTAGATTTCTAAGTGAGGTAGGGGCAAATAAGGAAATACACTAAGATAGAATGTTCTAGATGGGATAATTGGTGTGATTCTTCACAAATAAGGGTAGTTAGTTGAATAAATAATAAAAGAATAAGGGTAAAACTGAAATAAAGAGGGACTAATTCATAAATTCTGAAATATGAATTTTCCTCCCTTTTTAAATCTATAAATAGGCTGTAATGGGCATCATTTGATAAGTTTGGCAATCTGAAAATGCCCCTGAAATAATTCTGCTATTCTAGATCTCCATTTTCGAAATTAACCATTTCCAAAACTCAAAAATATCAAAAAATAGTAGAAAAAGTTAAAAATCTCACTGTTTCATTAGTTTTAAGTCAATTTGAAGTCTGTTTGGATAATTCTGGTTGATTCTGGTGATCAAATGTTGTTGAAATGGTATTGAGTTAGTCAAGTGCTTGGTCCTGTGGATTTCTATCATTGCTGTGGGTTAAATCTGGTTATTTGAAGCTGTGTTTGGATTTGTTGAGTTGCTTTCTGCTGCAGTTGCTGTTTATCACTGATCAATCCCTCTTCTAATAGATTTTTGCTTTTAAATCCAGGTATACATTTGACTTCTCTTTAGTGTAATCTTCAAATGAGTTGATTTGAAACTGCGATTTCTTCAGTTTCGTTCGTGTCATAACAGATTCAAACTATTCGAGTTGATAAATTAGATCATTATGTAATATCGTCAATTTGTAAATCTGATTTGTAATTTTAGTTTGATTTAGATGTACTTGGACTGGACTGTATAACTCTGGACTTTGAGAACCTTTAGACTATAACTAGTATTTGATCGTTATTAAAAGTACTTGAGACACTTAGGATTTTTGTGATAGTGAAAGGTGTTAATAGATCTGGATTTCAGTTAACATAGCATGTAAAGAAAAAATTAGAAATAATTCACTGGTATTCTCCTGTTAATTTTGTTTCAGAATAGCATTAGTTGTTGACATTAAAAAATAACAAAAGGTTCGTGTGTTAAATCAAACCTGTTATCATTTAGGTTAACTTTGAAGTAAATGTTATCCTAGTATTAATAGTTAAATGAGTATTCTCAACTAGATAGATTAAAAAGTGATCTGTTTATGAATATCTGCAAAATCAATTAATCTGAATTCAAGTTTCATCAAGGTTTTCACTTTAGTACGCATAAGTCATATTGAGTAGTAAATAGATCACTAATTGAAGTTAATTGTTAGTAAAGTTGGCCTAGAGTTAATCACATCAGTTTAATTAATAGTGAGAAGTGTCTTCATTTGTTTCAAGTTGTATAAAGACGGATATCATGTATGTTAAAGTCTCTAAGCCTATATTATCTGCCTTACTCTGGAATTGGGCTCACATTTGAGCTCAAATTTTAATCATCAACGAATGCCGGCCCATTGGATAGGGCTAGAAAATTTGTTGGAGTGTAGAGGTAACCTGGGCCACAACTTGGGCCTAGAAGGGTCAGGCTTATTTGATGCCATAGGTATTAGATATCCTTCCTATGACCCGCCTCTCCTCTCATTTGGTCTTCTGGGCCTATTAAAGAAAATCTAAAAATTGGAGATTATTTATACACAATAAATAAATGTTTATATAACAAATTAATTAGGGCTTTTTTGCTTTGGATTTAAGGACAAAAACAAATAAGGAATATAGTTTACTTAGGATTGGCCTTTAATAATATAAATGAGATGAGCCTCGCTAAAAGCAAAGAATAAAATTGCGGGGCCCTCAATAAATGATCAATTCAAAAAATACTAGAAATCGGGAGGATCGTTTAGTAAATTTCACGGTCTTCCCCAAAGTTAATAAACGCGTAGATGCTTTAGGCGCGATTGATAATAATATTACTTTCCTAAATACGGGTGCACATTTATGTGACCCAAATCCAAATCTCAACGAAGTCTGTGTTAAAAGCCACAGGCGTACTGGTACGGCGTGGTTCGAGATGCATTTTCACAACGTTGTAATTCTTGTAAAAATAATTATTAATAATAATAATAAGAGTGGGTTATTAACAAAAGGCACATAAAAATAGAACATATATGGAAATCAGATAAAATTAAATACGACAGTTGAGCGACCGTGCTAGAACTACAGAATCCGGGAATGCCTAACACCTTCTCCCGGGTTAACAGAATTCCTTATCCGGATTTATGGTGCGCAGACTGTTAACAGAGTCATATTTTCCTCGGTTCAGGATTCAACCGGTAACTTGGAACACCATTAATTTCCCAAGTGGCGACTCTGAATAAAAACAATAAATAAATCCCGTTTCGACTGTCCTTTAATTGGAAAAACTCCTTTACGCCCTTCACAAGTTGTATTAAAAACTCGTGAAAAAGGAGGTGTGACAACAGCTATTATGAGATAAGGAAACAAGAAAATGTAAAACTAACAAGGAGCAATGTGCAGAAGAAAGTATGGAAAATAAAAGGGACAGCAGGGAAAATGCAGGAAAACGAGAAAGAGAAAGAGATAACAACCAACAATGAAAACCAAATAATAGCAGGAGAAAATGAAGGATGCAAGGAAGTTAAAGGAAAATCAGCAGCAAAGCCAATACATGCAACAGCTTAAGGAAGGATGAGTATAACAAATGGCTTTAACATTCTCAACAAGCAGACTGAACAGGAACAACAATCTAATCAAGGTAGAATAATTAAGAGAGGCCAATGTAGCTGGAGTGAGAATATAGGGGTAATGCAAAATCTATTCAATCAGCAATGAAACTAGTAGCTTAGAATATTAGGGGTCTTAATAAGAGTTTCAAGCAAAAGGAGTTAGGTAGATTTATTAATAGAAATAAGATTAGCCTTTTGGCTATATATGAGCATAGAACAAATGAAGAAAAAGGTAAGCAAATTATGAAAAAGATTGCTGCAGGCTGGAGAAATGTTGCATATTATGATGGCAATGGGAAGGGAAGGATATGGGTGATGTGGGATCCAAACAAGTTCAAGTCAATGAATTGTGAAAAACTAGTCAATTGATTAATGGGAAGGTGATTATTGGTACAGGAAGGACAATTCTACTTTACAACTATTTATGGTATTCATACTGTTGAAGATAGGAAAGTGTTATGGTAGGAACTAGAAGGGATCCAAAATGGAATTTATGGAGCATGGATAGCAATGGGGGATTATAATGCAGTGATGGGAGTGGAGGACATGAAAAGTGAAAATCCAGTACAAGAAGTGGAAATAAGGGACTTTAGGGATTTCATGCAAAATAATGGCATGAATGAACGAAAATATATAGGGAGGAAATTCACATGGACAAATAACCATGTGTGGAGCAAAATAGATTAGAGCCATAGTCAATGCTGAATGGATGACAACAATGAAGCAAATGGAAGTGGTGGTGATGGAGCCATTCATATCTGATCACACTCCTCTTTGTTTACAATTTGAGGAAACATGTAAGGATAGTCCAAAATCATATAGATTCTACAACTATGTTGCTGAGCATCCATATTTTCTAAAAGTGGTGGAAAAGGCATGGAATGCAGATAATAAATGTAAAGGAACAGAAAGAGTGTGGCAAAAACTTAAAGTAGTCAAGCTAGAACTGAAGAAGATGCATATAGAGGAGTTCAAATAAGTTATAGAGACAGTCCAAACAATTAGAAAGCAGCTGCAGGAAACACAAGAGAAGATGCATGATCCAAATCATCAAACAGACTTATTTGATACTGAGAAGAAGCTAAGAGGGAACCTGGAGAAATGGGGAATGATTGAGGAGAGCATTTTGAGACAGAAATCAAGAACAAAATGGCTGAAACTTGGGGATTCTAACAGTGCTTATTTCCATGCTTGCATTAAGAATAGAGTGTCCACAAATAATATTAAAGCCCTTGTGAATCAGGATAGTAAGCTATTGCAGACTGATCACGAGGTGGAGGAGGAAGTTGTGGGATTCTATAAAAGGCTACTAGGAAATGCTGCTAAACAAACGCAAATGCTCAACCCAACAGTAAAGAAAAATGGAATAATACTGACAAGAGACCAACAGATGAAGCAAATTGAACCAATATCCACAGAGGAGATCTATAATGCAGTGAAGAACATTGATGACAACAAAGTCCCAGGATGTGATGGATTCAATGCATGTTTCTATAAGAAAGCATGGTAAATAGTAGGAGAATAAGTAATTCAAGCAACAAAACAGTTTTTTGACACGGGAAAGATTTATAAACCAATAAACTGCACTGCTGTGACTTTGATCCCAAAAATGAAGAGCCCAACCTCAACCAAAGAATATAGACCGATATCTTGCTACAATGTGCTATACAAGGTGATATCAAAGGTAATTACTATAAGATTGCAGATGGTTATGGACAACCTCATTGATGTATGTCAGGCTGCATTCGTACCGGGAAGAGTTATATTTGACAACATTATTCTGAGTCATGAATTGGTAAAGGGATATGGAAGGAAGGGCATTACTCCCAGATGTATGATCAAACTAGATATGCAAAAGGCCTATGACTCTTTGGAGTGGGGTTTCTTAAAGCAGATCTTGATAACAATGAACTTCCCTGAAAGATTTGTGCAGTGGATCATGAAGTGCCTATCTACTGTGTCATATTCTATACAAATAAATGGCAGGCCTACTTGTCCGTTCCTAGCAAGAAAAGGGCTAAGACGAGGGGATCCACTATCTCCATTCTTTTTTGTCTTAGCCATGGATTACCTAAGGCTACTCAGAACTTTGAAGAACCAGCCTGATTTTAACTATCATCCAAGATGTGAGAAGCTACAAATTATTTAGCTAGGCTTTGCTGATGATCTGTTGCTATTCTGCAGGGGTGATGAAGTATCTATCTGGATGCTGTATAATTGTTTCACGAAATTTTCAAGGGGATCAAGGCTGAAGGCAAATAAGAACAAGAGTTCTATATACTTTAGGGGTGTGAGCATAATTGTGCAGCAAAATGTTATGGAGAAGCATGGGTTTCCTAAAGGAGAGATGCCTATAAGATATCTAGGAGTCCCATTAAGCACAAAAATAATGTCAGTCATACAATTCCAATCACTGCTAGATAGGATGCTTGGTAGAATAACATCATGGACTACAAAATTCCTCTCATATGCTGGCAGGATTCAGTTGATTAAAAGTGTGATACTATCAATCCAAATATATTGGTCCCAAATATTTGTATTCCCAAAGAAGGTGATCTGTCTCATAGAAGCTATATGCAGGAAGTTCTTATGGACTAGGGGATTGATGTGACAAAAAAAGCTCTAGTGGCATGGGAAAAACTATGTCAACCTAAAGCTAACGGGGGTTGTAATTTGCTAGATGTTGAACTGTGGAACAAAGTAGCCATATGTAAGCTGCTATGGAACTTAGCTCAAAAGAAGGACAAGCTATGGGTGCAGTGGATTCACACTTATTATGGGAAAGGTAGAGCTATAAAATATATTGAAGCTAATCAAGCTTCATGGCTAGTGAAGACGATTCTGAGGGCTAAGCAGTACTTGATAGAGGCTGGGATCAACTTGGAAGAGACACTTGAGAAGAAGCACATAACTATCAGCAATATATACAAGATGTTAAGGAAGGATCGTCAGAAGGTACATTGGAGGAAGCTGATATGCAATACTGGAGGAATGCCAAAGTGGAATTTTATATTGTACATGGCTATACTAGGCAAACTGAATACCAGAGATAGACTAGTAAGATGGGGAGTAACAAATGAACTTCTATGTCCTATGTGTAATGTAGAAGAGGAAAGCTTGGAACACATGTTTTCAAAGTGTTCATCTACAACAGAAATTTGGAGTAAGATACTGCAGTGGATGGGTATTACAAGGCAAATGATGAAATGGAGTCAAGAAATAGAATGGACATGCAGCAATGCAAAAAGCAGATCAGCAAATTCTGAAATCTATGGAATCGCACTAGCAAGTTGTGTCTATCATGTGTGGCAGGAGAGAAACCACAAGATCTTTCAACTTAAGCAAAAGCAAGCGAGGTTAGTGATTAAGCAAACTATAAAAATGATATGTGGAAGGGGCTATACGTTGCCAAGACTAAGAAGAAGGCTTGATGAGTTGAATTTCTATCCATAAGGGAAGATGAAGTACTAACAATGTAATTTTATTTTCTTAACCGTGTTTTCCGGGCATCGCTTTGCGAACCCGACTAGCTGTACCCACCGGGTCCGCTGTTTCAATGCGGATGCACGGTTAGTTCCACGTGGCCCTGGAGACGCGGCCGGTTTGTAATGCCCCCAGTGGCCCTGGTGGGACTCGAACTGGCGACCTGAAGGACTTTGTCCTCAGGCCTTTACCAGCTGAGCTACACCTCAGGGTTTACTAACAATGTAATTAGAATAGTAAACTGATAGTCAGTAAGAAGGATAGGAGTTTTGATGAAACTGAGTCTGGAAAAATGTCCAAACTTAGTGTTTTGTTTTGATTTGAGCTGTAATTTTTGTGTTGTGGTAATAAAATATGATAATTACCAAAAAATGGTTAGACCAAACCCTTACCTCGAACTTCCACGACCAACAATTTGGCTCCAAATCAATTGTGTTTAGACATAATCGACTTAATAACATTAATAAGTGCTAAACAAAATTCCAATACTTAATTATAGATTTCCTATCATTCTTTCCAAAAAGTAAAAAATTGACCCCATGCTTGCTTGGTGAAAATACGACGTTCGGACCAAAACTCGATCACTCATTCACCCACGGACCCGAATATGTATTTAGTTTCGAAATCTGACCCCAAAACGAGGTCTAAATTCCATTTATACAAAAAACCTTAACTCCACCCAAATTTCTTATTTTCTACCCTTAAGAACATTATTTAGGCCTAGAAATCTAATGGATGTTAAAAGAAATTAAAGAAAACGAGTCTAAGATTACATACCTATTGATTTGTGGTGAAGTTTTCTTTCAGAAATCGCCCAATTTGGAATTTGGAAGAAGAAGTTATGAGTTTTGAGTTTATCCCGTATGTGATCTGTTACTGTTTAAATGACTGGGCAAAATTGGTCTTTGTGATTACAGACAAGCGAATGCGATCGCATAGGGTAAGGGGGATTGGGCATCGCGATCGCGAAGCAGGGACTGCGATCGCATAGAGGAAAAATGGGTTCCCCTTCCAGGCTTGGTTTAACCCATTGCAATAGCGGGAGAAGTAATGCAATCACATAGAACAACTGGTGACCCCCCCAGACTTAACTCTACGCGATCACGGAAGAACATATGTGATCGCATAGTATAAAAATGGATCCCCTAAAATTTACAATACGCGATCGCAAACCTTCCTATGAGATCGCATAGCACAAGGACCTGGACACCAGCAAACAACAGTTTCTGCAATTTTCCTAAGTTCAGAAACCTTCCGAGACCTATCCGAAACTCACTCGAGCCCTCGGGGCTCCAAACAAAACATGTACACTACCTAAAAAATACTCTACGGACTTACTCGTGCGATCAAATCGCCAAATTAAAATCAACAACTATGAATTTAGCATCAAAATCGTTAAATCACTTAAGAACTTAAAATTTTTCAATTTTCTCAAATATGGTCCGATTCACGTTATTTCAAGTCCGTTTCTTATTAAATTTTACATAATCAACTTAAACCACATATTAGACATGTACCGGGCTCCGAAAACATAATACGGGCTCGATATAATCAAATTTTAAGTGCATTTCATTTAAAAAACTCATAACTAATTCCAAAAAATAATTTTCTTTAAAAAAATTTATGTATCAGGCTTAGGACCTCAGAATTCAATTCCGGGCATACGTCCAAGTCTCATATTTTCTTGCAGACCCTCCGGGACCATCAAATCACGGGTCCGGGTCCGTTTACCCAAAATGTTGACCGAAGTCAACTTAAATTCATTTTAAAGTTAAAGTCTATCATTTTTCACAAAGTTTTACATAATGACTTTCCGGCTACGCGCCCGGACAACGCACGCAAATGGAGGTGAAACAAAATGAGGTTTTTAAGGCCTCAGAATGCAGAATTTATTTTTTAAAAGGTCATCACAGTAACTCCCAAGGAAATAATTCCAAATGATAAATATCAAATCCTTAATCAAATGCCCAAAATCGGCCAAAAAGCCAAGACCCGGGCCCGCATCTCGGAACCCGACGAAACTTATAAAATTCAAAAATCCATTCGATTACGAGTCCAACCATACTAGTTTCACTTAAATCCAATTTCAAATCAATGTTCAAAACTCAAAAATTTATATTATGAAACTTTAGGCAAAACTCCCCAATTTTTCTCTTTAAATTCACAAATCAATTACCAAAAACGAAGATAGATTCATGAAATATAACCAAAACCATGTAGAGAATACTTACCCCAATTTATATGGTGAAAATCAACTCAAAAATCGCCTAAATTCGAGCTCCCCAACTCAAAATATGACCAAATAAATAAACCTTTGGTATTAAATATTTTTTCCCTGCTGTTGTGCCTCGTTTTGTATGCCAAACGATCACAAAATTTACTTTTGATATCTCCAATGGAATTTTTGTAAAATTTTAGTCAAGATAGGCTTTTGAATCATCCAATTTTGCCTGAAAATGAGGGAGATATGATGTTTTAAAGTTTTAAATGAAGTCTGAAAATTTAAGGGATAAAAATGATATTTTCGTAATTATTTTACACCAGAAAATCGGCAACGAAAGAATTTTTATTTTAGCACCCAAAACTCATTTCGGAACCTTTCGGACACAAATCATATATGCGTTTCAATCATAAAACAAGCTACGAACCTGCTTGTGCACTTAAAACACCGAAAAGAGGTCATCTTGACGCGATATTGATCATGGTCAAACTCCAAATCCTTAATATAACTAGTTTCTCAACCAATAATCCAAAACATACCTGAGCCCCTTGGGACCCTATTCAATCATACTAACAAGTATTAAAACACGATACAAACTTATTAGAAACTTCAAATTACATCTAACAACATAAAAATGACGAATTGCACCTCAAATAAAAAATCAATGAACTTTGAACTTCAAAAACTCACGTCGAAACATACCAAATCAACCCGGAATGAACCCAAATTTTGCACACAAGTCCCAAATGACATAATGAAGCAATTCTCGAAACCACAATCCGAATTCGATATCCTCAAAGTCAACTCTCGGTCAAATTTATGAGCTTTCCAAACCTTGAAATTTTCAACTTTCGCCAATTTGTGCCGAAACTTTATAGAAATATCCATATGAAATTTTGGGTATACGATCTAGTCCAAAATTACCATCCAGACCTAATGGAACCATCAAAACTCCATTCCGAGCTCAAATTCACAAAAGTCAAACTTGGTCAATTCTTCCAACTTAAAGCTTCCTAGTTGAGAATCGTTCTTCCAAATTAATTCTGAATAACCTGAAAACCAAAGACGATGATTCACACTAGTCATCATACATTAGGCGGAGCTACTCATGCCCTCAAACTACTGAGTAAAGCGTAAATACTCTAAATGACCGGTCGGGCCGTTACATAAATGAATTTTTTTTGTACTTTGTATTTTGCAGATAAAGGTCTAAAGTGCATTTGTTACTCAGTAAACGACAAAGAGAATTAATTATGAAATTAGGATAAAAAAAATTAAAAAATATTGACTTTTGGGATTTTTAGTTTGAGAATTTAGTACAAGTTAGCTTTTGGATATTTAAGTTTTTTTTTAAAAAAAATTGTTAAGCAATTTAGTCTCAAATTTGGAAAAACTTTCAGGTGCCTTAAATGAACTCCTAGGACATTGGGGCTTACGCTTAGGTGAACACCCAGAAGGTTAGGGCGTACACTCCGTGGTATTTATGCCCTACCAGTACGTCTCATTACGTTTTTAGTATGCCTTGCCCGAAGGCTCACCAAGAAAATACCTTTTATAACGATATATATGAGAAATATGCAACTGTGTGAATTTCACATTATAATTTATGTTCAATCAACTGAGAATTATTATCATTACACTGTGTCTTTAATATTTTGTCAAACAAGTGTAGGGTTTCAAGTGGATATCTTATAGTTTCGAAACAATTTACAAGTATTTTACAAGCTATATAAGTATGTAAACTAATTATGTTAGTTTTGTGGAGACCGAACTTGCTAGAGGCCACTCTCATGGGTTTTTCTCTATTTTTTGGATTCTTAATTGATCGTATGCACCGTTACTTTCAGAAGCTGGTTGTCTTGTGGAGTAATACAGGATTTTCAAAGAAAGAATTTGAAAGGCTTGAGAAAGAAAAACTGTCATTTAAGGAGAAGGCAGATAAAGCTATATAAGAAATAAAATTATCCCAGAAAGATATCACTAGTTTGTGCCTGTACCCCTATTAGTAGCAGAAGGGATTTTGGAATTGTTGTTAATCATTGAGATTCTTGTAGTATTGTTTTTCAGATATATATAGACATTGCTAAAACCCAAATACCTTGTATCAGATTATTAAGGTGTGTTATCTCTATTCTTAACTAAATGTTCAGTACTATAAAAAAAACTAATTATATTTATTAGCTCGGAGCGTGCTTTATCTATAA
The DNA here is from genome assembly GCA_026770625.1 of Nicotiana glauca. Classification (NCBI taxonomy): domain Eukaryota; kingdom Viridiplantae; phylum Streptophyta; class Magnoliopsida; order Solanales; family Solanaceae; genus Nicotiana; species Nicotiana glauca. The sequence continues at coordinate 38,361 of MU734847.1, forward strand.
ATTCCAAAAAAAAAGTTGGGAAAAATTTCATATCAGAATATTAAAACTCGGTAAGAAAGTTCATTCCAAAATATATTCAGTTACTTGCATTCAACTATTATATCAATGTAATAACACTCACTTTTTAGGATTTAGATAAATAGGATAGATAATAATTCATCTTTTTCAAAAACTCGATAGTTCAGACACAATTATTTATATAATATCTATAACATGACTTTTCATTAGCAATTTAAGTACTGCCGCCATTATAGTACTCCTTGTTGTTGTTATTGTTGTTGTTACTAGCACTACCATCATTGTGGTATTCTTTGTTGTTGTTGTAGCAGTAAGTGCTACCCCCATTATGATACTCCTCATCATTATTATTATTATTGTTAGTACTCCCACCATTAAAATACCCCTCGTTATTGTTGTTGTTAGTACTGCCACCATTAATGTAGTACTCCTTGTTGTTATGGTTGTTGTTAGTACTACCACCATTGTAGTACTCCTTATTGTTGTTGTTGTAGTAAGTGCTAGCCCCATTATGGTACTCCTCATTTTCGTTGTAGTAGTATTTGTTGTTGTTATTTTTAGTATTGCCACCATTGAAGTACCCCTGTTTGTTGTTGTTGTTGTCGTAGTAAGTGCTTTCCCCATTGTGATACTCCTCGTTGTCGTTGTGGTAGTTATTTTTAGTACTGACACCGTTGAAGTATCCCTCATTGTTGTTATTAGTACTGCCACCATTGTAGTATTCCTTGTTATTGTTGTTGTTGTTGTAGTAACTGCTACCCCCATTGTGATACTCCTCGTTGTCGTTGTAGTAATAGTTGTTGTAGTTGATTTTAGTAGTGCCACCATTGAAGTACCCCTCGTTGTTGTTGTTGTTGTTACTACTGCCACCACTGTAGTACTCCTTGTTGTTGTTGTTGTAGTAAGTGTTATCCCCATTATGATACTCCTCATTTTCGTTGTAGTAATTGTTGTTATTGTTTTTAGTACTGCCACCATTGAAGTACCCCTCTTTGTTGTTGTTGTTGTTGTAGTAAGTGTTATCCCCATTGTAATACTCCTCATTGTTATTGTGGTAGTAGTTGTTGTTGTTATTTTTAGTACTGCCACCATTGAAGTACCCCTTGTAGTTGTTGTTAGTACTGTCACCATTGTAGTACTCCTTCTTGTTGTTGTTGTTGTTGTTGTAGTAAGTGTTATCCCCATTATGATACTCCTCATTTTCCTTGTAGTAGTTGTTGTTGTTGTTTTTAGTACTGTCACTATGGAAGTACCCCTCTTTGTTGTTGTTGTTGTTGTAGTAAATGTTGTCCCAATTGTGATACTCCTCGTTATTGTTATGGTAGTAGTAGTTGTAGTTATTTTTAGTATTGCCACCATTGAAGTACCCCTCGTTGTTGTTATTAGTACTGACACCATTGTAGTACTCCTTGTTGTTATTATTGTTATAGTAAGTGCTAGCCCCATTGTGATACTCCTCGTTGTCGTTGTAGTACTTGTTATTGTTATTTTTAGTATTGCCAGCAATAAAGTACCCCTCGTAGTTGTTATTGTTAGTACTGCCACCATTGAAGTACCCCTCGTTGTTGTTGTTATTAGTATTTTCACCATTATAGTATTGTTTTTTGTTGTTAGTATTGCCACTATTCTTGTACTCCTCATCATTGTCGTTGTTGTTGCTAATACTATCTCTATTATAGTACTCCTCATTGTTGTTGTTGTTCTTGTTGCTACTATTACCATCATTGTAGTACTCTTTATTGTTGTTATTATTGTTATTAGTACTATCACCAATATGGTACTCCCCGTTGTAGTTTTTATTATTAGTACTGCCACCAGTGTAGTACTTGTTATTAACACTACTAGTATTCTTGTACTCTTCATTGTTATTGTTGTTGTTGTCATCGTTCTTTAGGGCAGTAACATAGGCCACATGGTTGTAGTTCTTGGGAAGGTATTTGCTATTGTGAATATTATTAGTTATGGTGGTGGTGGGGTTGATTTCTTTGTCGGATTTTTCTATATTATTAGTAGAGATGGTGGAAGAAGAAAGTTGACCAAACTCATGACCATATAAATCATAGCCAATATTTTCATTTTCAGGCAAGAAGTTTGGTTCTTGTTCTTTGTTGGGAATAACTACTTGTGTCTTTTTTTCAGCATTGTAGTTGCTGGAGATTTTGTTAAAGAATTGGCTTTCTCTTGCATGAATTTGAAATGAAGAAATAAAGGTAAGAAGGAGGAAGATGAAGGAAAAATGATTGTTAATGACAGCCATGAGAGAAAGAAAAAAGAAATAAATTTGTATAATGTCTTAGTGCTATGAACTTGCTATGATTGTTTCTTTATATAGAGACCGCTTCTTACTTCTACATGCGCAATCTTTAAGTGTTTGAATCATATTTTTTTTTAAATTATTTTGAAACTCTACTTTCCTTTTTTCTTCTTTTGTCCAAAGGGATGTGACATGGAAGGTTGGAGTGATTATCGTTTCTTTCCGAAATTTCGTGCTCATTAGGGGCAAATAGCGCCATGTAAAATGGAGGAAAATAGTGGTACTTGTATATTAATAAGGAAAGTACTAATTTTTACGTTTATCTTTTTATATTGATAGTATGAAAGATCTTTTTACAATTATTTAAAAGGTAATTATATGTGATTATCTATAATAAGTGAAATTAGCAACCGAAAGAATAAAGTAAATAATCTTTTATAATATATTAAATTACACATTTAAAGGTTGCATTACATCGTCAGGAGATAGAATTACTTACTACTTTATTTATTTATTTTTAGCGAAATACATAAATAACCCCTTTAAGTTGTCCTCAACGACCAGACAAACACCTCAATTAAGCCTATTTTTATTTAGACACCTCTACTGCGCAAAAGTGTGTTTAGTAGATACCTTAGGATGACATGGCAAATCATGTGTGTTTCACTTAAAGTTGAGCGCGTGAGCTTATTATGTTTTTCTAATCTCTTTTTTCTTTGAGATTAAACTTAATTGATGTGGATCCCGCTATAATTTTTTATTTTCCCCCACGTTAATTTCATTTTTTTCACCGAAAAATTCATCTGCATTATAATTTTTATGTGGATCCCACTGCCTTTTAATTTTTTTTTTTACATTAATTCTATTTTACTCCCAAATTAAATTTATCTCCATCACCAAATTTTTTTGACCTAAACACGGGAATATCAGTAGCTCTTTCACAGCTCCATCTTCCACCATTAATTCACCTCTTCTCCTTCAATCTTATAAAAAAATTTATAACAGCCACCACTCCATAACAATATATATCACTGATCATACATAAAAATTTAATTTCATTTTCGGCAATTGACCTTCTCGAATTCCTTTTTGAGGCTATAATTTTAAAAAAAATCATGGTCCAATTAACATGTCTTTTAGCAACTGGTAGCGACGCTCCACTTGTTCTGCTTGGTGTCATCAGTGGCGGCATGGTAAGAAAAAAATCACAATGAAGCTATTCATAATGTGCACTTAAAGAAGCACCGACAAAATTATATAAAAACCTGATTCAGCCTACCAACAAAGTAAATAATTATATAATTAAGCTATCTTCTGGTTTAAAAGATTGTGTAATTTTTTATATGTGGTTGGTGGGAAAGAAGAGTTGAAGAAAGAAAAAGGAGAAACGGTGAAGAAGAGGAGATGGGCCATCGAAGAAGAAAGAAAGAAGTAGGGTACTCGTGGTGGCTAATTTGTAATTTATTAGTATTAGGTTTTCTCATTTTTTATTAATTTTATTTTAATTGTTTAGCCACGTGTCAAATACTAATTGGTTCTTAAAACTATTTTGGAATGTGTATCACACGCGATGTGGGCTGACTAGGTCGAGTATTTATTTGATACACTTTATAGCCACTTGAAGTGTCTAACTGAAAATAGGTTCAATTAAGGTGTTTGTCTGGTCATTGAGAACAACTTAAAATGGCTATGTATTCCGCCTTTATTTTTTGTCAATAGTCCTCATTTTTTAGTTTTTACATAGTTTTCTAGTTTAGAAAAAGGAAGAGAGAAACAAAAGTAAAGGGAAAATAAGTAAGAGATGACCGAAAAAAGAAAAGATGATAATGAATTTTGAGGGGTTT
>MU734847.1:42784-64021 GCA_026770625.1 Nicotiana glauca
ATAAGCAGTCAAAAATCAAACGTTACGTGCTCATCTCTTAATATTGTCTACTAGAAAGTGCATCCCTAAGATCTAAACTTTACCCTTTCTTGTGAGTTTGATTGATCCTCTTCATTCTTCTACTCAATCTCAATTTGCATGCTCATTTAGGTAGGTCCAACGACCCTAAGCGGATCCAAAATTTAAAGTTTATGAGTTTCTACAATAACCTTATATATATATATATATAAAATAATTGTGGTTGACAATCAAATATTTATATTTACTTGGTGAATTTATTAATACAAATACAGGTTTGCATGAAATTGGAATTCCCACCTCAACACTTTTAAATATAAAAACTATTCTCCTGTTTAATTTCCAGCCACTCCCAATTTTTTTAAGGCGATGATAATTTTAGCTGGAAAATGTTGTCGTTGATTTATATAAGAACGCCTATAAAGAAAAACGATGATAGTTTTAGCTGGAAAATATTGTCATTGATTAATATAAGAACGCCTATAAAGAAAAACGATGATAGTTTTAGCTGGAAAAATATTGTCATTGATTAATATAAGAATGCTATAAGCCATAATCCCAATTAATTCATGTGTCAACTAGGTAATCTATTAGATATGTAAGGGCAGAGGCGGACCCAGAATTTGGAGGTGACTGAGGCACTATTATTTTTGTCATAGTCATGATTCATGCGAATTATTAGCTACATAGTTTGACATGTAAATCTCTTAAGACTTTGATGATTATGATAAGTGCTAAGCTTTAATTTTTAATATAGAGAAGAGTTTGGGATTTTTTGAGGGAGAAGTTTTATCATAAGAAAGGGGGTTTTGGGCGGAAACTAAAGAAAAAATAATAATAAAAAGAACCTGAAACTAAAGGAAAAAAGCCAAAAAAGAAATCTAGGCTTATAGATCCTTCAAGTAAAATCGAAGTAGCTTGCAGCAGCTAGGAATCAAACCCCTATATCCATGTATAAGAGCAACTCTAAGTCGCAGTTGTGACCAGTGCCCCAAATGGGCTTTTGAGAATAAGGGTGCCTAAAAAAATATATAACCATTTTTCCATTTATACAGCCTACATATACATATACATACATGTTTTTTCCCGAGCTTAACGAGTGCCAGTGACCCCTCTACCTTCCACCTAGGTCCGCCCCTGTGTAAGGGGAGCACTTGTACCGTTTGTTGAAAAGATGGATCTGACTTCGCTATGGCGCAAATTAAATGAGATTTTTAGACAAATAGTCAGACGAATTAATTTTTTACTTTTTAAAACAAGTTATAAATTCAGATGCAGGGCTAGCATGTAATATACAAGTTCACATGTCACGGTCCCAAATACCCCGATTGTGATGGTGCCTATCACAGTACTAGGCAAGCCAATCCAATACTTACCACATCGAATTCTTTTAATAAATTCATTTTTTGTAAAACAAATTAAGTATCAAATCTCTCATATGTAATACATAAATCAACAAAAATATAAACCAATACAAAAATACACTAACACAGCCCGAATCTGGTGTCACTAGTCATGAGTCTCTAAGTAAAATCAAAACATTGTCTGAATAATACAAAATAGTCTAAAATAACAAAATACTAAGATAGAAAAAAGGAACGCAGGGCTGCGAACGCCGTGCAGCTACCTTGCGATCTCCGGATATGACTCTGAGAGTGCTGGAAGCTCTCACTCTGATGCTCGGGCACCTGGATCTGCACACAAGGTGCAAGGAGTAACATGAGTATGCCAACTCAGAAAGTAACTAAAGTAAATAAAGTCTGAATGCAGTGACAAGCATTTAAAATCATATAAGAATTTTTAGCATAAATATCAAGTCAAAATCTGCAGTTCAATTAAAAATCCTTTGAAAACCTTATTTAACATTTGCAACAGAGGCTCGGAATAAAATGAAGAGTGAAAGCAGCAAAACGTCATAAACAAGCCCCCCGGGCAAGGTATCACTCATAAGTATAGCTTCTCGGGCAAGCCTCTCAGTCACTCGTGACTCAGCTCTTGTCAATCAGTACTCACGCTCCACACTCCGGCTCAATAGATACCTCATAATAATAATAATAATAATAATCACTGCGGCGTGCAGCTCGATCAATAATATATAGTAAATTACGCTCACTGGGGGTGTACAGACTCCGGAGGAGCTCCTACAGCCCAAACGTCATATCGCTGCGGCGCGCAGCCCGATCTAATACATATCGTCGCGGCGTGCAGCCCAATCCATATAAATATCGTTGAGGCGTGCAACTCGATCCATAATTTATATATATAATATCGCTGCGACGTGCAGTCCGATCCATAATATATGTAATCCTCACCATTAAGTCCTCAATCTCTCTCAGTCATTAACCTCACGGTCACTCGATCATATAAGTGAAAATCAGGGAACTCAGCCCAAATAGTTTTCATATATTAAGAAATAGAGTGATGAAACCGGATGTAAACATTAAACAGGTAAAACATGACTGAGGATATGCTTCCGAATCAAACAGAGCGAGGAAAGTAGTAAAAATTCCCCTAAGGGTCTAAACAGGCCGGCACAAAGGCTCCAAACATGGCATTCAACCTAAGTTAACAAACCAATTTCCAAAACACGTGGATATCATATAGAATATATCAAAAACATGAAACTGTGTAGTCGCCACGGGATGGACCAAGTCACAATCCCTATGGGTGCACGCCCACACGCTCGTCACCTAGCATGAGCGTCACCCTATTTATCAAAACAATACAAAATTCCGGGGTTTCATACCCTTGGGTCTAGATTTACAATCGTTACTTACCTCAAACCAGATGAAATACTACTCCGCGATGCCCTTGCCTCTCGACTCGGCCTCAACTCACGTCGAATTCATCCAAAATCAAAATTATAACATCAATATATGCTAAGGGAACAAAGCTCATGCGAAAATAATCAAGTTAAATCATGAATCCTAAAATTGGCCAAACTCGACCCCGGGCCCACGTCTCGGATTCCGATAAAAATTATAAAACTAGGATCCTTACACTCTCACGAGTTCATACATACTAAATACATCAATATCCGACCACAAACGACCCCTCAAATCCACAAACCAAAGGCTCCAATTTCAAGCCCTAACCCCTTAATTTTCTTCCCTAATTTCCACTAATACCATGATTAAAGAATGAAAAAATGGTCATAAACCCAAGTAATGAAGCTAAAGTGGCTTACCCAACTTATAACCTTCGATTTTCCTTGAAATATCACTGCCCTAGCTTAATTTCCGTCTTCAAAAATGAAGAACTTCGCAAAAATTTGCAAAGTAAACCTTATATACTTTCTGACCTAGGGATTCCGCACCTGCGCTCTTTTTCCAGCTTTTGCGGTACTGCTCCTGCGGTCAAACCAATTGCTTCTGCGGTTTTCACTTAAGTTCCTGGAACCGCACCTATGCTTCCCTTTCCGCACCTGCGGTCTTGCAGGTGCGTTCAACCTTCCGCACATGCGACTTCTGGACTTCTTGCTCGTGGCCGCATCTGCGTCTTCTCTAACGCTTTTGTGATCTCGCACCTGCAGTCCCCAATCCGCAAGTGCGGTTATTACAGGGGAAGCATCTGAAGCTGCTCACTTCCAAATTCAAACTTTCCAAAAATCTTCCAAATTCATCCCAAGGCCCCCGGGACCTCAACCAAAAATACAAACAAGTCACATAACACTATTGAAACAAATACCAACCTTCAGAACACTCGAAACAACATCGAATCATCAAAACACCCTCGGATTCAAGCCTAAGGTTTTCAAAACTTTCAAATTCCGCTTTCAATCAAAAAGTCTATCAAACCTCGTCTGAATGACCTGAAATTTTGCACACACATCACAAATGACACAATGGACCTACTCCAATTTCCAGAATTCCATTCCGACCCCTATATCAAAATCTTCACTACCAACCGGAGAGCGCCAAAATTCCAATTTAGCCAATTAATGCCTAACTCTACCAGGACCTCCAAAATACATTCTGATCTCGCTCCTAAGTCCCAAATCGTCTAACGAAGCTATCCGAACCATCAGAATTCACATTCGAGACATTTTTCACATAAGTCAACATTCGGTTGACTTTTCTAACTCAAGCTTACTCAAAAGAGACTAAGTGTTTCATTTCTCAAACAAATAACTCCGAACCCAAACCAACCAACCCGATACCACATAATAAAGCTGAACAAGACATAAAGAAGTAGAAATGGGTGGAATGGAGCGGTAACTCATGAAACGACCGGCTTTGTTGTTACATTACATTAACTCAATAATTTTTGTTCTTTAAACTTCTCTGATAAACAAACATAAGAATGTTGTTTTATTGGGTCAGGTCCACCCATAAGGGGTTATTAGCCGGTTGGCCCATTAGCTATCCCTCCTCCTAAAACCCTAATACAAGCCTATATAAGCATCAGTATGGGTTTAAAAAAACATAGGCTTCTCACCAGAGTTAGAGACAACTAGGGTTAGTTCTCCGCATTCAAATTAAGAAATAATTAGGCTGTGGAAATAGAGATCCGTCCACCACGTGAGGATTTCTAACGACCAATAATTTGAGTCGTGGTTACTACAAATGATCCTCTTCTTCAAGAAGAAACCCATAAATATTCTAACTTGCAATTACTTCAGAATTAAATTTATTCGCTGGGATTAATTCTCTGAAGAAACTAAATGAAATGAACTTCGCAAAAGATGATGTTTTTGAGGATATCCCTGAGGAAAATGGGAGCTTATTTGTTTTAAATTATCTCGACCTATCGGGAAACAAGATAATTCAAGATATCAAGGGGCAGAGCCGACTTCCAGGGTGACGCCAACCTATATAAGAATGAAGCACAACATATGTGGACTTTGAAAATTATTGTAGAGAAGGATACCATTGAGCGAGACCGATACCATGCACTACACTCATTCTTTTACCCCTCATGGTTGGATGATAATCTATCAGGAGTCTTTGAGCCAAGGATTGGTCCAGGAAATAGGGTCATAGATGAGCTCGCCTAAGCAGAGGTGAAGTAAAACAAGCTGCGAAAAAGAGTTTGAGAATCTAAAGCTGAGCATATGGCGCAACATAAGGCTGACACGGAAATAATTAATGAGTGGAAAGAAAGATCTGTCAAATCCAGCGAGAGGATGGAATATCTGGAATGCAGTTTAATGGAATTGGAAGGAAAGATAAGGAATATCCTCCCACGAGTCCATACATACCAAGAACATCAAAATCATACCTCAAATGGTCCCTCAAATCCCCAATTTAAACTCTTTAATTTCAAGCCCTAATTTCCCATTTTTTTCACCCTTAATATCATAAATTTCCATGTTTAATCCATGAATTTCACCATAGAATCGAGTTATAAGTTCAAGAAACTTACCTCAATGAAAACCCCCTGATTCCCTCTTCAAAACCCTCCAAAAAGCTTCAACTCCGGATAAAAATAGTGGAAAATAACCCAAATTTCATGAAGGGAAACTTATATACATTCTGCCCAGTGATTTCCGCACCGGCAAACCAATTATCGCACATGCAACCATATTAACCGCATATGCAGTTCTCATTAAAGTCCTCAGGTATCACACCTACGACCCAGGTCTCACATATGCGGCTCGCACATGCGGTTTACTCCCTGCTCCTGCGACCATGTCACTTCTGCACTCGCCCTTCCACTTCTGCGACTCGCACCTGCAGTCCCCAATCCGCAGGTGCGGTTACGACAAAACACAACAGCTTCAGGTGTTCCAAATCAAGTCCAAACTTTCCGACAACCTTCTGAAATCATCCCAAGACCTCGGGACCTCAACAAAAAATACGAGAAAGTCATATATCATCATTCAAATTCATACCAACCCTCGGAACACTCGAAACAATATCGAAACACCAAATCACCCTCGGACTCAATCCTTAGGATTTCCAAACTTTCGAATTCCGCAATCGATCCAAACACCTATCAAACCTCCTCTGAATGACCTGAAATTTTGCACACACATCACAAATGACACAATGGACCTACTCTAATATCCGGAATTCCATTCCGACCCCGATATCAAGATTTCCACTGCCGACCAAAAAATGCCAAATTTCCAATTTTGCCAATTCAAGCTTAAATCTACCACGGACCTCTAAATTACACTCTGAACACGCTCCTAAGTCCCAAATAACTTAAAGAAGCTATCCGAACCGTAAAAACCAAATTTTGAGATTATTTACTCTCAAGTCAACTTTCGGTTGACTTTTCCAACTAAAAGGCCAACTTAAGAGACTAAGTGTTTCATTCTTCTACGAAACCACTCCGAACCAAAACTAACCAACACGATGCGATGAAATACAGCTGAAAAACAAATAAAGAAGAAGAAATGGGGGAAACAAAGCGGTAACTCATGAAACAACCTGTTGGTTAGTTACATCATCCCCCTCTTAAACAAACGTTCGTCCTCGAACGAGTCAAAAAACATACTTAAAGCCTCAAACGGGTGAGGATATCTACTCCGCATCTATCGCTCAGTCTCCCAGGTAGCCTCATCCATGGACCAACCCCTTCACTGCACTTTCACAGAAGCTATATCCGTTGATCTCAACTTTTGGACCTGCCGCTCCAAAATAGCTACTGGATCCACATCATAAGTCAAATCACTGTCTAACTGAACCGTGCTAAAATCCAAAACATGAGATAGATTGCCAATATACTTCCGGAGCATTGAAACATGAAATACCAGATGCACACTCGACAAATTAGGTGGCAAGGCTAGCTTATAAGCCACTTCCCCAATCCTCCGAGTCACCTCAAAAGGACTAATGAACCGAGGACTTAATTTACCCTTCTTTCCAAATCTCATAACACCCTTCATGGGTAAAACCTTCAGTAGAACCTTCTCCCCAACCATGTAACACACATCACAGACCTTCTTGTCAGCATAACTCTTCTGTCTCGACTGCGCTGTATGAAGCCACTCCTAATTCTCTCTCACCTTGTCCAAAGCATCCTGTACTAAGTCTGTCCGCAAAAGCCTAGCCTCACCCTGCTCAAACCAACCAAGTGGAGATCTACACCGTCTCCCATATAAAGCCTCATATGAAACCATCTGAATACTCAACTGGTAAATATTGTTATATGCAATCTCCGCGAGCGGTAGAAACTTATTTCATGAACCCCAAATATCATTGGTACAAGCGCGTAACATGTCCTTCAATATTTGAATAGTGCGCTTGGACTGCTCATCCGTCTGAGGGTGAAAAGTTATGCTCAACTCGACCTGAGTACCCAACTCTGTCAGCACGGTGCTCTAAAAGTGCAATGTAAACTGAGTACCTCTATAAAAAATGATGGAAACTAGGACCCCATGCAAGCGAACAACCTCTAGGATATAATTCCGAGCAAACCGCTCCGAAGAATAGGTAGTACATATAGGAATGAAGTACGTGGATTTGGTCAGCCGATCCACAATCACCCAAAAGGCATTGAACTTCTTCAAAGTCTGTAGGGTCCCAACTACTAAATACGTGGTGATCCGCTCCCACTTCCACTCTGGAATATCTAACCGCTGAACAAGCTACCCGGTCTCTAATGCTCATATTTCACCTGCTGAGAATTGGGACACCGAGCTACAAATCCTACAATATCTTTCTTCATTTCCTTCACCAATAATGCTGTCTCAGATCCTGATACATCTTTGCGGCACCTGGATGGATGGAATACCGCGAGCTATGGGCCTCCTCCAGAATCAACTCCCGACGCCCATCCATATTGGGCACACATATTCGGCCCTACATCCTCAATACCCCATCATCACCAAAAGTCACTCATCTGGTATCGTCATGCTAAACTCTGTCCTTAAGTACAAGCAAATGAGTATCATCATAATGGCACTCTCTAATGCGATCAAACAAGGAAGACCAAGAAATCACACAAGCTAATACCCGACTGGGCTTCGAAATATCCAACCTCACCAATCGATTGGCCAAGACCTGAACATCAACTGCAAGAGGTCTCTCCCCAACAGGAATATATGCCAAATGGCCTATACTTACCGCCTTCTTGCTCAAGGCATCGGCCACTACATTGGCCTTTCCTGGACGGTACAAAATAGTGATATCATAGTCCTTTAGCAGCTCTAACCATCTCCGCTTCCTCAAATTGAGATCCTTCTGCTTGAACAAGTGCTGGAGACTATGATGATCAGTAAACACCTCATAAGACACACCATGAAGATAATGCCTCCAAATATTCAATGCATAAACAATGGCAGCCAACTCTAGGTCATGAACAGGGTAGTTCTTCTCATGGGGCTTTAACTGACGAGAAGCATAAGCAATCACTCTACCCTCCTACATTAACACACACCGAATACCAACCCTCTAAGCCTAATAATATACGGTATATGAACCTAAAGCTGACGGCAAAACTAACACTAGAGTTGTGGTCAAGAAAGTGTTGAGCTTCTGAAAGCTGGCCTCACACTCATCCGACCACCTGAGTGGAGTACCCTTTTGAGTCAATTTGGTCAAGGGTGATGCAATAGATGAAAATACCTGAACGAACCGACGGTAATAACCCGCCAAACCAAGAAAATTGGGAATATATGTGGCTGAGGACATTCTGGGCCATTTCTGAACCGCCTTTATTTTCTTTGAATCAACCTAAATACGCTCACTGGACACCACGTGCCCCAAGAAAGCCAATGAAGTGAGCCAAAACTCACACTTGGATCACTTTGTATAAAGCTTCTCATCCCTCAATCTCTGCAACACAACTCTTAAATGCTCTTCGTGTTCCTCCTGACTATGCGAGTATACCAGAATATCATTAATTAATACAATAACGAACGAGTCGAGATAAGGTCGAAACACGATGTTCATCAAATGCATGAACGTTGTTGGGGCATTGATCAGCCTAAAAGACATCACAAGGAATTTATAATGACCATATCAGGTCCTGAAGGTTGTCTTAAGAATATCCAAGTCCCTGATCTTCAACTGGTGATACCCTGATCGGAGGTCAATATTGGAGAACACTCTCGCTCCCTGAAGATGGTTGAATAAATCATCAATATGAGGCAAAGGATACTTCTTCTTAGTTGTAATTTTGTTCAACTGCCTGTAATCAATGCACATCCTCATCGTGCCATCCTTCTGCTTCACAAATAGAATAGGCCCACCCAAAGGCGACACACTAGGCCGAATAAACCCCTTATCAAGGAGTTCCTAAAGATTCTCTTTCAACTCTTTCAAGTTCGCTGGTGCCATATGATACGGTAGAATAGAAATAGGCTGAGTGCCCAGCACCAAATCAATGCCAAAGTTAATATCCCTGTCAGGTAGCATGCCCGACAAGTCTGTAGGAAACACATTGGGAAAATCCCTCATTATTGGAATAGAATAAATACTAGAGGTCTCTGCACTAACATCCCTCACAAAAGCTAAGTATGCAGGACAACCTTTCCCAACCATCCGCTAGGCCTTCAAAAATGAAATCACCCTACTGGGGACAAAATAAGTCAAACCTCGCTACTCAATCCGTGGCACACCCAGCATAGCCAGTATCACTGTCTTAGCATGATAGACCAATATAACATGACATAGAGATAGCCAATCCATGCCTAATATAACATCAAAGTCCACTATACAGAGCAACAAAAGGTTCACTAAGGTCTCCAGACCCCTAATAGTAATCACACACGACCAGTATACACGGTTTACAATAATAGTATTGCCCACCAGAGTAGACACACGAATAGATAAAACAAGAGACTCACAAGGCAAATCCAAATAACGATAAAAGTATGATGATACATATGCAAAAAAGTTGAACCAGGATCAAATAGCACATATGCATCTCTGTGGCAAATTGAGACAATACATATAATCACGACATCTGAAGCAATAACATCTGTCCTAGCTGGGAGTGCATAAAAAAGAGCCAGACCACCACCTGATCGACCTCCCCCTCTGGGGTGACCCCTAGCTGACTGACCCCACCCTTGGCTGCTTGAGCAGGTGGTGAAGTAATTGGAGGTGAAGTCAAGGTCTAACTCCTCTACTGAGATGGACCCCCAAGAAGACGAGGACAATGCCTCCTCATATGCCCAAACTCTCCACACTCATAAGAAATCCCTAGTGCTGGAGACGGGGACTAAAGGGAAACTGTGGCCGGGATGACTGGCACCGGGATGAAAGACTTGAGATTATATCTGATTAAAAAAAGAAATTTAGAAAAGAATTTTATATTTTTTGTATTGTTTCGGCTGGCCTAGTAATGTGATAGGCGCCATTACGACTGGGTATTTGGGGTCGTGACAAGTTGGTATTAGAGCCTACAACGGGTCATGAGTCGGTTTAGCAAAATGTCCAGATTGGTACGGAGACATATGTACTTATCCTCGGGAGGCTGCGGAACATTTAGGAAAAACTTCACATTCTTGAAATTCCCATCGTGCGAATTTGTTGATTCTTGTATTAAATTTCTATTATTCTATTATCTAACAGATGGTCAGGACGCGTGCTATTGGTCAGGATGAAATACCACCAGTACCACCAGTTGGGGCCACTAGAGGCCTAGGTCATGGTCGAGGCCATGTTAGGGGTAGGCGTGTAGCCTTCACAGCAGCTAGGGCAGCACTTACAGATCTACCATCCACCCCAGTTCATGATCAGGTCCTAGCTGTGGATGCTCTAGCAACACCAGCTCAGGCACCGGCTGTGCCTATTATGATTCTAGGCATTTAGGAGGCCCTATTTTAATTTCTATCGGTATGCACTGGCCTAGCTCATGCGGTCTCGGTTATTACGGCTGTAGCTACTTCACAAGCCGGGTGAGGCTCTCAGAGCCCCACTGCTCGCACACTTGAGCAGGTACTGCAGAGACTTCAGACACCGGGGGCACCTCCAGCCCAGTCGGTTGCACCAGCCTAGGATTATGTGGTACTAGTTATGCGTGACGATGAGCAACATCAATTGGAGAGGTTTAGTAAACTTTAGCCTCTGACTTTCAGTGGTACAGAGGGCGAGGATGCCCCGGGTTTCATGGACAATTGTTAGAGGATTCTTTGTACAATGGGTATTATGGAGACTAGTGTGGTCGTATTTACTACTTTTTAGTTTTCTGGAGCTGCCTTTACTTGGTAGGATGCTTATGAGAGGCGTAGGCCTGTTGATGTAACGCCCCTTACCTGGCAATAGTTCTCCGTTCTCTTTTTGGAGAAGTTTGTGCCACGGTCTCGTAGAGAGGAGCTGCATAGGCAGTTCAAGCAGTTGCATCAGGGTGATATGACTATGATACAGTATGAGATACGGTTCTCGGAGTTAGCTTGTCATGCTGTTTGGTTGGTTCCTATGGATAGAGAGAGTATCAAGATGTTCATTGATGGCCTCACATATCAGCTTCGAATTCTCATGACCAGGGAGAGGGTGTCAGGTGCTACTTTTGAGGAGGTTGTTGACATTGCTCGCGGGAATGATTCAGTTCATCGCATGGAGCGATATGAGAGGGAGGCCAAGAGGACTCGGGGATCTGGTAGTTTTGGTGGTGCTCCTTTGAGAGGTCAGTTTCAGTACAACAGAGGTTGTCCATTCATACATGCTTAGTGAGCTCGCCCAGTTCATCATGGGGCATCATCGGGCCATGTTTCTCAAAGCTCGCATCAGGGCCATTCATCACTCAGTGCCCTACCAGCCCAAAGTTCATCTCGTGCTCCATCAGTTCAAGGTTCTTTCATGACAAGTCCTTCAACTGGTCATTTAAGTGCTAGGGCTTCCCTTCTGTCCATGTTCCCCATACCAGGGAGTTGTTACGAGTGTGGAGAGTTCGAATATATGAGGAGGTAGTGTCCTAGTCTTCTTAAGGGTCTATCTCAATAGAGGAGTCAGCCCTCGACTTCCGCTTGAGTTACTTCACCACCCGCTCAGGCAGCTAGATGTAGGGGTCAGTCATCTAGGGGTTTCCCTAGAGGGGAAGGTTGATCATGTGGTGGTCAGGACCGTTTCTATGAACTCCAAGCCAGACTAGATGATATTGCATCAGATGTTGTGATTACAAGTATTGTCTCAGTCTGCCACAGAGATGCCTCTGTATTATTTGATCCTGGTTCCACTTTTTCATACATGTCATCGTATTTTGCTCGTTATTTAGATACGCCCCGAGAGTCATTTGTTTCATATGTTTGTGTAACTACACTAGTGGGCGATACTATAGTTGTGGACCATGTATACTGGGCGTGTGTGGTAACTATTGGGGGTCTGGAGATACGAGTGAACCTTTTGTTGCTTTGTATGGTGGACTCTGATGTGATATTGGGCATGGATTTTCATGATAAGTTAGTGACGTTGGCTATACCGGGTGTGCCACGGATTAAGTGGCAAGGTTCGACTAATTTTGTCCCCAGTAGGGTTTTTACATTTTTGAATGCCCAGCGGATGGTTGGGAAGGGTTGTCTTTCATACTTATCCTTTGTGAGGGATGACAGTGCAGAGACTCCTAGTATTGATTTTGTTCCCGTAGTGAGGGATTTTTCGGATGTGTTTCCTGTAGACCTGCCAGGCATGCCACCGCACAGGGATATTGACTTTGGTATTGATTTAGTGTCGGGCACTCAACCCATTTCTATTCCATCATATCATATGGTACTGGAAGAGTTGAAAGAGTTACAGGAGCAATTTCAGGAACTCGTGCATAATGGGTTTATTCGGCCTCGTATGTCGCATTGGGGTGCGCCTGTTCTATTTGTTAAGAAGAAATATGGCATGATAAGAATGTTCATTGATTACAGGCTGTTGAAAAAAGTTACAATCAAGAACAAGTATCCTTTTCCTCGTATCGATGATTCATTTGACCAGCTTCAGAGAGCGAGAGTGTTCTCCAAGATTGATCTCCGTTCAGGGTATCACCAGTTAAAGATCAGGGACTCGGATATTCTTAAGACAGCTTTCAGGACCCGATATGGTCATTATGAGTTCCTTATGATGTCTTTTGGGCTGACCAATGCCCCAGAAGTGTTCATTCATTTGATGAACGGTGTGTTTCGGCCTTATCTCAACTCTTTCATGATTGTTTTCATTGATGATATTTTGGTATACCCGCATAGTCAGGAGGAGTAGGCAGAGAATTTGAGAGTTATGTTGCAGAGATAGAGGCAGGAGAAGCGTTATGCAAAGTTCTCCAAGTGTGAGTTTTGCTTGGTTCAGTGGCTTTCTTGGGGCACGTTGTGTCTAGTGAGGGTATTCAGGTTGATCCGAATAAGATAGAGGCGGTTCAGAGTTGTCCCGGACCGTCCTCAACCACAGAGATTCACAACTTTCTTGGTTTTGTGGGTTATTACCTTCGGTTCGTGCAGGGATTTTCATTTTTTGCATCACTCTTGCCAAATTGACTCAAAAGGGTGCTTTATTCAGGTGTTTGGATGAGTGTGATGCGAGTTTTCAAAAGCTCAAGACTGCCTTGACCACAACTCTAGTGTTAGTTTTGTCATTAGCTTCAGGTTCATATACAGTGTATTGTGATGCTTCGAGAGTTGGTATTGGGTGTGTGTTGATGCAGGAGGATAGAGTGATTGCTTATGCTTCTCGTCAATTGAAGCCCTATGAGAAGAACTACCCTATTCATGATCTAGAGTTGGTTGTCATTGTTCACGCGTTGAAGATTTGGAGGCATTTTTTATGGTGTGTCTTGTGAGGTGTTTACTTATAATTGTAGCCTCTGGCACTTGTTCAAGCAGAAAGATCTCAATTGGATGCAGCGGAGATGGTTGGAGTTGCTAAAGGATTATGATATTACTCTCTTGTACCATCCAGGGAAGGCCAATTTAGTGGTCGATGCTTTGAGTAGGAAGGCGGTGAGTATGGGGAGTTTGGAATATATTCATGTTGGGGAGAGACCTCATGCAGTTGATGTTCAGGCCTTGGCCAATGGATTCGTGAGGTTGGATATTTCGGAGCCCAGTCGGGTATTAGCTTGTGTTATTTCTCGGTCTTGTTTATTTGATCGCATTAGAGAGCGCCAGTGTGATGATCCTCATTTGCTTGTCCTTAAAGACAGAGTTCAGCATGACGATGCCAAAGGTGTGACTATTGGTGATGATGGGGTATTGAGGATTTAGGGCCAAATATGTGTGCTCAATATGGATGGGCGTCGGGAGTTGATTCTGGAGAAGGCCTATAGCTCGCGGTATTCCATCCATTCGGGTGCCGCGAAGATGTAACAGGATCTGAGATACCATTATTAGTGGAGGAAATGAACAAGGATATTGTGGGATTTGTAGCTCGGTGTCTCAATTATCAGTAGGTGAAATATGAGCACGAGAGACCGGGTGGCTTGCTTCAGTAGATAGATATTTTAGAGTGGAAGTGGGAGCGGATCACCATGGACTTCGTAGTTGGGCTCCCACGGACTTTAAAGAAGTTCGATTGTATTTGGGTGATTGTGGATTGGCTGACCAAGTCCGCGCACTTCATTCCTATGTGTACTATATATTCTTCATAGCGGTTAGCAGAGATTTATAGCCGAGAGGTTGTTCTCTTGCATGGTGTCCCAGTTTCCGTCATTTTAGATAGAGGTACTCAGTTTACTTTGCAGTTTTAGAGGGTCGTCATCAAGAGTTGAGTATAGGTTGAGTTGAGCATGACTTTTTACCTTCAAATGAACGGGCAGTCTGAGTGCACTATTCAGATATTGGAGGACATGTTGCGCACTTGTGTTATTGATTTTGGAGAGTCATGTGATCAATTTCTACCGCTCACAAGGTTTGCATATAACAACAATTATCAGTCGACTATTCATATGGCTCCATATGGGGCTTTATATGAGAGGCGGTGTAGATCTCTAGTTGGTTGGTGTGAGCCCAACGAGGCTAGGCTTTTGGGTATAGACTTGGTGCAGGATGATCTTGACAAGGTGAAGGTGATTCAGGAGTGACTTCGTACAGTGCAGTTGAGACAAAAGAGTTATGCCGATAGGAAGGCCCATGATGTGTCTTACATGGTTGGGGAGAAGGTTCTAGAGAAGGTTTCACCCATGAAGGGTGTTATGAGATTTGGGAAGAAGGGTTAATTGAGTCCTCGGTTCATGATGTGGAGCCAGCGGCTATTTTTGAGCGTCAGGTTCGAAAGTTGAGATCAAAGGATATAGCTTCAGTGCAAGGAGGAAAAATATGTAAATACATCAACCCAGCTCGAATCTAGTGTCTCTAGTCTTGAGCCACTCAGTACAACTTAACACTGTCTACTTAATACAAAAATAAGTCTTAAATATAAAGTACTAGGATGGGAAGGAGAAAGGTAGGGCTGCGAACGTCGTGCAGCTACCTTGCTAACTCCGAAAATACACAAAAGCTGCTGAAAGCTCACACTCTGATGCTCTGTCACCTGGATCTGTACACAAGTTGCAGGGAGTAATGTGAGTACACCAACTCAGTAAGTAACCAAAGTAAATAAAGTCTGCTTGTAGTGACGAGCATTTAAAATCATATGAAAACTTTACAAAAAATCTCAACAGAAATATCAAAGTCAAATCTGCAGTTCAATAACCAAATATCTCGTAATAATTCCAATTTCAATGAAAAACCTTTAAAGCATTTATTCAATATTTTTCAATAGAGGCTCAGTATAAAAGAAGAGTGAAAACAAAAAATCTCATAAACAAGCCCCTCGGGAAAAGTATCACTTATAAGTTTAGCCCCTCAGGCAAGCCTCTCAGTCACTCATGACTCAACTCTTGTCAATCAGTGCACACACTCAGCGCTCTTGCTCAATAGACATCTCAATAATAACTGCCGCGGTGTGCAACCCGATCCGTAAATATATAGTCGACTACGCTCATTGGGAGTGTGCAGACTCCAGAGGGGCTCATACAGCCCAAGCGCTATATCGTTGTGGCATGCAGCCCAATCCATATTAATACCGTTGCGGCGTGTAGCCCGATTCATATATATATATATATATAATCCTCACGATCAGATCCTCGGCCTCTCTCTCTTAGTCATTCACCTCACAGCTACTCAGGCATTTCAGTGAAAATTAGGGAACTTAGCCCAAACAATTTTCATATATTTGAAAATAGAGTAACGAAACTGAATCCACAATAAACAGGTAAAATATATGCTTTCACATCAAAACAGTGTGAGGAAAGTAATAAAATACCCCTAAGGGTCCAAACAGTTCAGCACAAGGCCCCAAACATGGGATACAGCCCAAGTTAACAGATTCATTTCTAAAACACATGGATATCATCGCCATGGGATGGACAAAGTCACAATCCCTACGGGCGCACGCCCACACGGCCGTCACCTAGCATATGTGTCACCTCATTTATCAAAACAGTATGAAATTCTAAGGTTTCATACCCTCAGGTCTAGATTTACAATCGTTACATACCTCAAACCGATAAAATCCTACTCCACGATGCCCTTGCCACTTGACTCGGCCACAAATCGCCTCGAATCTAATCCAAAATTAGAATCATAATATCAATATACTTTAAGGGGAAAAAGCTCATGCGAAAATAATCAAATTACATCAAAACTCCTGAAATTGGTCAAACCTGACCCCCGGGACCATATCTCAGAATCTAATAAAAATCACATTAATAGAGTGCTTATCCTCCCATGAGTCCATACATACCAAGAAAATCAAAATCGGACTTAAAATGGTCCCTAAAATCCCCAATTTTACCTCTCCAATTTCAAGCGCTAACTTCCCAATTTTTTCAACCTTAATCTCATACATTTCCTTGTTTAATCCACTGAAGTTCACCATAGAATTGAGTTTTAGGTTCAAGAAACTTACCTCAATGAAAACCCCCTTGATTCTCTCTTCAAAACCCTCCAAAAAGCTTCAACTCTGGATAAACATAGTGGAAAATAACCCAAATTTCACAAAGGGGAACTTATATACATTTTGCCCAGCAATTTCCGCACCTGTGGACAAATTATCGCACCTGCGGTCATATTAATTGCATATGCGGTTCTCATTAAAGTCCTCGGGCACCGCACCTGCGACCAAGGTCTCGCACCTGCGGCTCGCAGATGTGGTCTATTGCCCGCTACTGCGACCATATCGCTTCTGCACTCGCCCTTCCGCTTCTGCGGGTCGCACCTGCGGTCCCCAATCCGCATGTATGGTTATGACAAAACAACAGATTCAGCAGCTCCAAATCAAGTCCAAACTTTCCGACAACCTTACGAAATTATCCTGAGGCTCCCGGGACCTAAACCAAAATACGATAAAGTCATATATCATCATTCAAACTCATACCAACCCTCAGAACACTCGAAACAACAAATCACCCTCGAAGTCAAGCCGAAGGATTTCCAAACTTCTAAATTTTGCAATCGATCTAAAAACCTATCAAACCTCCTCTGAATAACCTGAATTTTGGAACACACATCACAAATGACATAACAGGCCTACTCCAAATTTTGGAATTCCCTTCCAACCCCGATATCAAGATTTCCACTGCCGAGCAGAAAATACCAAATTTTCAATATCGCCAATTCAAGCCTAAATCTACCACGAACCACCAAATTATACTCCGAACATGCTCCTAAGTCCCAAATCACATAATGAAGCTCTCCAAACCATAAAAACCAAATTCCGAGATCATTTACTCTCAAGTCAACTTTCAGTTGACTTTTCTAATTAAATGGTCAACTTAAGAGACTAAGTGACTTAATCCTCTGCGAAACCACTCCGAACCCAAACTAAACAATTTGATGCGATGAAATACAGCTAAACAACACATAAAGAAGAAGAAATGGGGGAAATGGAGCGGTAACTCATAAATCGACCGGCTGGGTCTCTACAGGGCAACATTGGCGTAGAATTCTTTGACAAAGTACTCATTGGCCTTCGGCAGCTTGCTAGTGAAGAATTTCCACCCCATTTTTTTTGTCAAATTATTTCTTCACATTGGGATTATGGGGTAGAACATCTATTTCTATGAGTTTCCTCTCGAGGGTGAGCGATCTTTGTGGCCACCATTCCCGAAATTTATGGCAGGCTTTTTCACTGACAAATCTATTTTCCCAAACTACAGGCTTTCTTGATCTCACCAAACCTCCCGCCCGGGTATTACCTCCTCGCCCGTTATTTGGGACCTCATCGTCATCATCTATCAAAATGGTGCAGCCAAAGTTGTAGCAGGTGGGGAAGTTGGTGCCGAACCCTCACTACCTTCCTCTGAGCCATCAGACGACTTAGAAGATGAGGTAGTTTCATATCTTAACCGGTACTTCCTTGGGAATTGTGTGGGATATCTTTGGGAAGAGAGTCTTTTGCTGAAGATTATCGGGAAGGGACATACTCACTTGTATCTGAGTTGTCCACTTCTCTATCAATAGCTTTGATGGCTACTCTTATCTTTCCACTTGATTTTTGGACTACTAGGGGCGGTTTGTTCTTTCCCTTACCCCTACCTCGGGAAGGTTCTGCCCTCCCTTTAGCTGTATTGCTTCCATCTCTGGATCAGACCATTATCTGCACATATAATTAGTGAGAGATCATTAGAATATGGTGCAATGTATCATTAAAGAAATGCAGTTGAAATGCAATAGTGGTTCCCAAAATAGTGCATCGCGGACAACGGAAAAAGGGTTTGGCCGCGAAAATGCCATCGCGGTCCACGTAAAATGTAGCGCGGACGCGAAAGAGTTGGGATGAGACTACCAAATCTTTGAAGATGGACTTTTTCCGACCGTTAGATAATGGGCGCGGCCGCGAAACATCAAATGCGGACCGCATAAAAGAGAGCGCGGCCGCGGAAGCAATTTGCAAAGTGTCTAAAGTTTAATAACACGGACCACGAAATTATGGGCGTGGACGCGTAAACTCAACCGTGGACCACGAAAAAATCACCGCGTTTGCGAACTTATAAACAATTCAGCCTCACAAAAGCATGAATGCGAACAATATAATTTGGACCGCTATCCGCAAAATTTAAACCAGACGTGCACTGATGACTTAACTTAGACCTAGGGTTTCACTTAGCGCAAAAATTTAACCAATTAACATGCATAGTGAACAACCCTATCCCCCATTAGGCATGCAAAACAATTATCCACATGAACTTTTAGCATAAATTTGAAAAAATGGCAAGTAATTAACCCTAATTAAAGAGAGAAAGTAAAAGAAAGATGAAAGAAAAGAAAGAAATAAAATTAATACAAGAATTTGAGCATACCAGCTGTGAGATTTGTAGTAGAAAACTAACTCTTGATTAGTAACAGTTGAGATTAAAAGCCAAAGAAATAATGATGAACAACGCTCTAGAGTGTTGGAATGGAAGGGTTCAAAAACTGTAAAGGTCTGAAGGACTTCCTATTTATAATAACCAATGTGGGCCCAACCAACTGACCTGCACGTCCCGTGGAATTCTTCTGTGGATCGCGCTTATACCTCTTCAAATGGCTATTGCTGAAATTGGTCCGCTGAGAGCGGAAAACAGGCTCGGTCGCGTGAGATCATCACGGACCGTGAAATTCCAAAGGCGGACGCTAATATCAGATCATAGGGTTGATATTCTGGACTTTTCAAGTCCGCGTCCGCTATCATATTGTGCCCTTGTGAAATTCTATTGCAGACCGCAAAATTGTGAGCGTGGTCCGTGTAATTCTCCACACTTAGGCAAATATTTTTAGCCAAAAGTCCTGTGCTGCACAAACAATTCCTATACGAACTTCACAACCAGTTAGTCCAAAATAAATCCTAAACTAAGAATAAAATCAAAAAGAAAGAAAAACACATGGGTTGCCTCCCAAGAAACGCCCGATTTAACATCGCGGCACGATGTTTGTTACCATCATTCACTTAAAATTGATCAATGCCACCATGTGGCTATCATCAAATATGCTAAGATAGTGCTTCACTTGGTGCCCATTAACTCTGAAGATTTTACCATTTATTTTTCAAATAACGAGCACCAAACGGAGTCAATGCTCCACTTCAAAAGGTCCACTCCACTTTGACTTGAGCTTTCCCGGAAATAGTCGTAACCGAGAGTTGAATAGAAGAACCAAGTTACCCTCCTTGAATTCCTTGTTTCGGGCATATTTTTCATGTATGTATTTCATCTTGTTCTTATACAAGGACGAGCTTGAATAATCATGAAACCGGAACTTATCAAGTTCATTTAGTTGCTCTACCCGGAGATTTGCAGCTACCACCCATTCAAGTTTTAACTTCTTCAGAGGCCACATGGACTTATGTTCTAATTCTACCGGGAGGTGACATGCTTTCGCAAATACCAACCGATACGGGGACATAACAATTGGAGTCTTGTAAGCTGTTCTATAGGCCCATAAAGCATCGTCAAGTTTCCTTGACCAACCAGTCAAGTTTGCATTGACAGTCTTGAAAATAATACTCTTGATCTCCCTGTTGGAGACCTCAACCTGTCCACTTGCTTGGGGTTGATAGGGAGTTGACACTTTGTGAGTGACACCATACTTGGAGAGTAAAATGTCAAAGGCTTTGTTACAAAAAGAGAACCCCCATCACTGATGATCGCCCTTGGAGTGCCCAACCTTGTGAATATGTTTTTCTTTAAGAAAGCCACCACACTCCGTGCTATGTTGTTGGGAAAAGCCACAGCTTCAACCCATTTGGAGACGTAATCTGCAGCAACAAGAATATAGGTGTTCCCACATGAACTCACAAATGGACCCATAAAGTCGATGCCTCATACATCAAAAATATCAATCTCAAGAATAGTGGTGAGAGGAATTTTATCCTTCTTGGAAATTCCACCAGCTCTCTGATACTCATCACATCTCTTAACAAGCTTACTAGCATCTTTATACATAGTAGGCCAATAAAATCCACAGCTGAGAACCTTTGAATCATTTCTCACCCCACCATGATGACCACCGTAGGGCGAGGGATGACAAGAATCAAGTATACTCATTTGCTTCTCTTCTGGAACACATCTTTGGATCACACCATCATTAAAAATCTTGAAAAGATAAGGCTCGTCCCAATGATAATCCAAGTTGTCCTATTTGAGCTTCTTCATTTGGTTATAAGAGAGCTCACTCATAACAATACCGGTCACAATAAAGTTAGTCACATCGGCAAACCAAGGCATACTATTCTGTCACACCTCTTTTTTACGGCGCTTTAACATACTCCGGCGAAAGGGAATATATATATAAGCGTAAAAAGAGTTTTTCCAAATAAAGGACGGTCGGAACGGGATTAGTTATTTAAATTTTCAGAGTCGCCACTTGAGAATATAATGGTGTCTCAAGTCACC
>MU734847.1:77082-88245 GCA_026770625.1 Nicotiana glauca
ATCTTGCTCTTGTATTGCCTTGCCATAATTTCTGACTGTCTTTCAAAATTTCCTGATCCCGATGACCCAACTGTTTTCCTTGTGTCTTTCTCTTGTTGTTTCTTTTTCTTTTGCTTTTCCTCCAAATATCTGATTACCATATATCCTTCTTGTTTCAACTGTCCTTTGATGAATCCCAATCTTATTGTGCCATATAACTGAGAAGCTAGTAGTTAGCTTTGACTAACAATATCTTATAGGCAGATTCCAAGAAAAATGAAATGTAATGACCTCAAAGTTTTGGAGGGTAGGAATACTTTTAAAATATAAAAGGACGATACTTATCTGAGTGGGGAGGCTGATTCTTTTGATCATGCCATGCATTTAGATTAACCGACCCAGTCTGTCCAACCAATCAACTGTCAATTGCCATTTTTGCCAACTTCATTTCACCACCCGATTTTCAACTAAACCCCAACTTTGCTTGCTTTGCCACTTTTCCACCACAAACTTCTTTCTTACTTTCGCCTTACAGTGCCCATGAGGTTTTTCACTAATAAGACTCTCTCATTTTTATTTCCCTCAGCTCACATCGCCTTACGGTGCCCGAGAGGGTTTTCACCAAGAAGACTCTCTCATTTTATCTCTCTCAACTCACATCGCCTTACGGTTCCCGTGAGGGTTTTCACTAATAAGACTCTCTCATTTTTATTTCCCTCAGCTCACATCGCCTTATGATGCCAAAGTGTTGTCCATAACATGTTTCACTTCACCTACCTGTACTAACATTCCTTGAAATTGATCAGAAGGTCTTTTTTTGGACCATAACGTGGCTTTGGATGGGTTTAGAAAGAAAGGTATAAAGGCTCAAAATTTCCAACGTGGCTTTTTTTTACATCCTTCGGAATCATATTTTCCGCAACAAGCATAACTTCTGCCCCAGTTTTAATATTTAGGGGATTCTTGGATTTTCTTTCTGTTATGACTTAACCTCAGTGAGGCTGCCTACGTACCCTTTCGGGATCAAGTCAAAACGTAGTTCGGATCATAGAATCGTTTCTGTCACGACCCGGATTTTTATCCCACCATCGGGCGTCGTGATGGTGCCTACTAGCAGAGCTAGTCCAGCCAAACGTTACACTTTCTCTGTCGACATCACCAATATAATGTTCTATCAATTAATAATTTGATGCGGAAGACTTTTAAGTTTTACGAAATACAAAATGCTGCGGAAGTCTGAAATACATCACTACCCAAAACCTGGTGTCACTATCTCACGGACTACTATAGAATACTACAACCAGTCTAAATGAAGAAAATACATAAGTCTGTTTCGGAATAATGAAAAACAAACTGAAGTACAGGAAAAAGGGACTTCGGCCCGCGAACGCTAGCTAGGCTACCTCGAAAAAAAAATCCTTGGATTGATGATAGCTCCTGAAATAAATATCCTACTGCTGCTGCTGTCCACAACCTATATCTACTCAAAAAGAGCGCAGAGTGTAGCATCAGCACAACCGACCCCAGGTGCTAGTAAGTGCCTGGCCTAATCCCGGCAAAGTAGTGATGAGGCTTGACAGGACTACTAATTCACATGTACAGTTCTGTAATTATATATGTACGATAACAGGAACAGAAGTACTGAAATAAAACAGTTATAAAAAGGGGAAAGAAATATATTGCGTGCGAGAGCAATTCAAATATCCAATATCATCAGTATAATTAAGAAATCAGGGTACAATAATGAATAATCAAATAATAGGAAATTTAATAATTGCACGGCATCACCCTTCGTGCTTTTACTCTCATCCTCGCCCAAAACAAACAAGTAAAGTGCACGGCATCACCCTTCGTGCTTTCTCTCACATAACTCTCATTTTCATGGCACGGAATGACCCTTCGTGCAATTATAATCACAACATAGCACGGAATGAACCTTCGTGCAAGTATAATAAAAATGGCACGGAATGACCCTTCGTGCAACATCGCTCTTCCTCACCCAAACAGCAATCACAAGCAATGGGCGAGAGAAAATAAAGTATGATAAGAAATATCCTGACAAGGGAACAACATCAACTATGTTCAATACTTTCATCTTCTACTCAATAATATTTATCAATCGAGCCAACGCTCCAAAGTATTAGTATTTCATAATTTATTCCCAAACTCTTCACATTATAGAGAAATCATTATTTAACTTTGAAGATTTCCAACTTATCTCCAAAACAAGTACAACAAAGACCCACGGTCATGCTAGACTCCGGTGTATAGATACTCGTCACCATGCCTATACACCGCACTCAATCAATTAGTAAATAGCAATTTTAATACTCTAATCCTACTCCCTCAAGCCAAAGTTAGATCAAACACTTACCTCGAAAGTTTACGGCCAACTCAATCCTTAGCAATGCCTTTTCCTTTCGAATTTGGCTCCAATTCAATCGTATCTATACACAATTGATTCAATATCATCAATACTACTTAACAACCAAGTTCAAATGGTTAAATATAATTTTTTTACAACATTCGGCCCGGAATAGTGAAAATCGACCCCGGGCCCACATGGTCAAAACGCGAGGTTCAAACAAAAACCCGATTACCCATTCCCTCATAAACTCAGATATACAAGTTATATGGAATCGGACCTCGAATTGGTGTCCAAAATCCCCAAATATAAAATCCCTAATTCTACCATAGATTCCCAAATTCACCCGTTAAAATCTTTGTGTTGAAGTTGAAATTATGTTTAAGATGATAAAAAGTAAAGAAAATAAGTTAGAAAACACTTGCCAATCGTTTTGAAGAAGAAGAATCGTTTGGAAAATCGGCCCTTATGTTTTAGGTTTTGTAAAAGTGTAAAATGACTGAAAATCTCGGAATCATATACTGCACTGGAGGGCAGGCGCGGACCGTACAAAAATGTACGCGGCCGCGCCGGGGAAGGGAACAAAGCTGACCAGCAAACCTGGCCACGCGGACCGCACACAAATGCACGCGGCCGCGTGGCTCCAGCGCAGACCATACTGTTTTGGTGCGCGGCCGCGCTGGTTGAGCTCAAACCAACGACCCTCTGATCCATCCCACGCGGACCGCACAGAAATGCACCGCGGCCGCGTGGGACCTGCTACTCTGCCAGATCTGATATTTTAAGTCTGAGGCCTCCCGAGACCTACTCAAAACTCACCCGAGCCCTCGAGGCTCCAAACCACATATGCACACTGACTCAAAAACATCATACGAACTTGCTCGAGCGATCAAATCGCCGAAATAACATCATTTGCATATAATTGAACCTCAAAACTCATGATTTTCATTTTAAAGTTCATAAATTCCCAATTTGGCTATTTAGGTCCGAAACATGTCAAACGACGTCCGATTTCGATCAAATTTCACAGAGAGCGCTTAACGCATATTTAAGACCTGTACTGGGCGTCGGAACCAAAATACGAGCCCGATACCATTACTTTTTGATCAAAATTTCAGTTTCATTTTCCTTTAACATTTTTAGAAAACAATTTAACAGAAAAATTCTTTTTACCGGGGTTCTAGACCTCGGATTTTGATTCTGGGCATACGCCCCAGTTCCATATTTTTCTACGGACTTTCTGAGACCGTCAAATCAGGGTTCCCGGTCCGTTTACCAGAAATGTTGACCAAAGTCAACTATATCAATATTAATATCAAAATTTATCAAATTTTTCACATAACTCATGTATTTCAACATGTAAATTTTTCCGGCTTCGCACCCGGACTGCACATGCAAATCGAGGCAGCTATAAATGAGGTTTTCAAGGCCTCAAAAGCTCGAAATGCCTGAGAAAACAAGTGATGACCCTTTGGGTCGTCACATTCTCCACCTCTAAAACAACTGTTCGTCCTCGAATGGACAAAATAAAGAAGTACCTAAGTCAGGGAATAGATGAGGGTATCGGCTCCGCATGTCAGACACGGACTCCCAGGTCGATGCCTTAAGAGGCTGACCTCTCCACTGAACTCTCACAGAAGGAAAACTCTTCGACCTCAACTATCGAACCTGTCAGTCTAGAATAGCTACCGGCTCCTCCTCATAAGATAGATCCTTGTCCAATTAGACAATGCTGAAATCTAACACGTGCGATGGATCACCGTGATATTTTCGGAGCATGGATACATGAAACACTGGATGCACGGCTGATAAGCTCGGTGGCAATGCAAGTCTATAAGCCACCTCTCCCAGTCGATCAAGTATCTCAAACGGACCAATGTACCTAGGTCTAAGCTTGCGCTTCTTCCCAAATCTCATCACGCCCTTCATAGGCGACACACGGAGCAACACTCACTCTCCAACCATGAAATCCACATCTCTAACCTTGCGATCCGCATAACTCTTTTGCCGCGACTGAGCCGAACGAAGTCTGTCCTGAATGATCTTTACCTTATCCAAGGCCTCCTGGACTAAATCTGTACCCAACAACCGAGCCTCTCTCGGTTCAAACCATCCAACGGGAGAACGACACCGCCTACCATATAAGGCTTCATAAGGAGCCATCTGAATGCTCGATTGATAGCTGTTATTATAAGGAAACTCGGCCAAAGGCAGGAACTGATCCCACGAACCTCCAAAATCAATAACATAGGCTCGGAGCATATTTTCTAAAATCTGAATAGTCCTCTCAGACTGACCGTCCGTCTGAGGATGAAACGCTGTGCTCAGCTGAACCTGGGTGCCCAACTCTTTCTGAAACACCTTCCAGAAATGTGAGGTAAATTGCGTACCTCGATCTAAAATGATAGAGACAGGCACACCATGAAGGCGAACAATCTCCCTGATATAAATCCTAGGTAATCTCTCGGACGAATAGGTGGTGGCAATCGGAATAAAATGAGCTGACTTGGTCAGCCTATCAATAATAACCCAAACATCATCAAACCTCTTCTGAGTCATCGGAAGGCCAGTAACAAAGTCCATAGTGATCCGCTCCCACTTCCATTCAGGAAGCTCAATTCTCTGAAATAAACCACCAGGTCTCTAATGCTCATATTTAACCTACTGACAGTTCAAACACCGTGCCACATGTGCCACAATATCCTTTTTCATTATACGCCACCAATAATGTTGCCGCAAATCCTGATACATCTTTGCTGCGCCTGGATGAATAGAATACCGTGAACTGTGAGCTTTCTCGAGAATCAATTCTCGAAGCCCATCAACATTTGGCACACAAATGCGCCCTTGCAATCTCAGAATCCCATCAGCATCTAAGGTGACCTGTTTGGCACCTCCTCGCTGAACCGTGTCTTTAAGAACACATAAATGAGGATCGCGGATACGCTCCAATAATAAAGAGCGAGCGACCATGCAAGCTAGAACTCGACTAGACTCTGAAATATCCAACCTCACAAATCGTTTGGCTAAGGCCTGAACATCCAAGGCAAGCGGTCTCTGATCGATTGGAATATAAGCAAGACTGCCCATACTGGTTGACTTCCTGCTCAAAGCATCGGCCACGACGTTTGCTTTCCCCGGGTGATATAAAATGGTGACATCATAATCTTTCAACAATTCTAGCCACCTTCTCTGCCTCAAATTCAACTCCTTTTGTTTAAATATGTACTGAAGACTTTTGTGATTGGTGTATATTTCACATGCCACACCATACAAATAATGTCTCCAGATCTTCAATGCGTGAACAATTGCCGCCAATTCCAGATCATTAACTGGATAGTTCTTTTCATGGATCTTCAATTTCCTCGAAGCATAGGCAATGACCTTGCCATCCTGCATCAACACTGCACCAAGCCCAATACTGGAAGCATCACAATAGACAGTATAAAGTCCCGAACCTGTGGGCAAAACCAATACCGGTGCTGTGGTCAAGGCTGTCTTGAGCTTCTGAAAGCTCGCCTCACATTCATCTAACCATTCGAACGGGGCACCTTTCTTCGTCAACCTGGTCATTGGGGTTGCAATAGATGAAAACCCCTCCACGAACAACCGATAATAACCTGCTAATCCCAAGAAACTCCGAATCTCTGTGGCCGGTGTCGGTCTAGGCCAGTTCTTGACTGCCTCAATCTTCTTCGGATCAACCTGAACACCTGCTGCCGTCACAATATGACCCCAGAATGCAACTGAACTTAGCCAAAACTCACACTTTGAAAATTTTGCATATAGTTGGATATTTTTTAGAGTCGGAAGAGCCACTCTGAGATGTTGCGCATGCTCCTCCTGACTATGGGAGTATATTAATATGTCATCAATGAAGACTATGACAAACAAGTATAAATAAGGCCGGAACACTCGATTCATCAATTCCATAAAAGCTACTGGGGCATTTGTCAACCCAAAAGACATGACCAGTAATTCATAATGTCCGTACCGAGTGCGAAATGCTGTCTTAGGGACATCAGATGCCCTAATTTTCAGCTGATGATAGCCAGATCTCAAACCTATCTTCGAAAAGACCTTGGCACCCTGAAGCTGGTCAAATAAATCATCAATTCGCGGGAGTGGATATTTATTTTTGATAGTAACCTTGTTCAACTGCCGATAATCAATGCACATTCTCATCGAACCATCTTTCTTCTTTACAAATAATACCGGCGCACCTCACGACGAAACACTGGGTCTAATGAAACCCTTTTTAAGTAAATCTTACAATTGCTCCTTCAATTCCTTTAACTCTGGCGGAGCCATGCGATATGGTGGAATAGAAATGGGCTGAGTGCCCGGAGCCAAATCAATGCAAAAATCAATATCCCTATCGGGTGGCATACCTGGCAGGTCTGAAGGAAAAACTTAAGGAAACTCTCGAACCACGAGCACTGAATCAATAGAGGGAACCTCAGCACTAGAATCATGGACATAGGCTAGATAAGCCAAACACCCCTTTTCAACCATACGCCGAGCCTTAACATAAGAAATAACATTACGGCTAGTATGACCAGAGATTCCTTTCCACTCTATACGAGGCAAATTCGGCAGAGCTAAGGTCACAGTCTTGGCATGGCAATCCAAGATAGCATGATATGGAGATAACCAGTCCATACCTAATATAATATCGAAGTCCACCATATTTAAGAGCAATAAATCAGCACGGGTCTCAAGACCCTCAATCACCACAATACATGATCGATGAACTCGATCAACCACAATAGAATCACCTACTGGTGTAGACACATGAACAGGAATACCCAGTGGATCACTAGGCTGAACCAGGTACGGTGCAAAATAGGAAGACACGTATGAATATGTAGACCCAGGGTCAAATAGCACTGAAGCCTTTCTATCACAAACCAGAATAATACCTGTAATAACAGCATCTGAGGACTCAGCCTCTGGTCTGGCAGGAAGTGCATAACAACGGGGCTGGGCCCCACCTCCCTGAACTATATCTCTAGGACGATCAATCACTGGCTGTCCTCTGCCTCTGCCGGTCCGAGCTCCACCTCTACGGTCCCTACCTCCACCCCTATGATCCCTACCTCCGCCTCTAGCTGGCTGGGCGGGCTGTGGATCGCCTGCTGCCTGGATCATGGGGCGAGGAACCTGCTGCTGGGAGTCGCCTGATGCTCGGGGGCAAAACCTGATAATATGACCGGGCTCACCACATCCATAACAAGATCTAGGCTGCTGCGACTGCTGGCCCTGGCGGCCTGAAGGTCCTCCCCTGAAACTCTGAAGTGGGGGTGCACTGATAGGCTGCTGATCAGAATAATACTGCTGATGACCACCACTGCCTGGAGCACCCTGAGATACCTGAAGCGCATACTGAAAAGGTCTCGGTGCCTGACTTCTACCATAGGAATCTCTACCCCCAGATGAGGTACCACTGAACCTACCAGAGTGTCGAGGCCTCTTGTCTGACATCAGACCACCTCCTCGTGTGAGGGCCATCTCAACTCTGCGGGCTGCATTAGCCGCCTCCTGGAAGGAAATATCACTACCAACTCCCATGGCCATCTGAAGACGGATCGGCTGAATCAATCCATCAATAAATCTACGAACCCTCTCACGCTCAGTAGGGAGTATCACAACCGCATAGCGTGCCAAATCCACAAATCTAGTCTCGTACTGAGTAACGGTCATGGGGCCCTGCTGGAGGCGCTCAAACTGCCTCCGAAGTGCCTCTCTCTGAGTGACGGGGAGAAACTTCTCCAAGAATAGCTCTGCAAACTGATCCCATGTCAAAGATGGGGACCCTGCTGGTCTAGATAAGCAGAAATCTCTCCACCAAGTCTTGGCGGATCCTGCAAGCCTGAAAGTACAAAAATCAACCCCATTGGTCTCCAATATCCCCATAGTTCTGAGAATCTCATGGCAACTGAATAGAAAATCCTGGGGATCCTCCGATGAAGCACCCCTGAAAGTGGTGGTGAAAAGCTTGGAGAACCGATCAAGTCTCCACAAGGCATCCGAAGACATGGCCGCTCTATCACCGGCCTGAGCTATAATACCTGCCTGAGCTGCCACTGCGGGCTGAACCATTGGAACCTGAATTCGGGGAGTCGCCTGCTCCGGAGTATGTGTAGCAGGAGTGTGAACTCCTCCTCCAGCCTGAGAAGTGGCTGGTGCTACTGGCAGCAAACCTGCTCTGGTAACACTGTCCATAAAGCCTGTTAATCGGACTAAAGCATCCTGAAGATCCGGGGTGAATATGACCCCTCCTGGGACCTGAGCTGGGCCCACTGGAGCTGCTGGGACTGGAACCTCTTCATCATGGTCAACATGAGGCTCCACCTCTTGAACTGCTGCCTGGGGCTGAGCTCTGCCCCTACCACGGCCTCTAGCACGGCCTCGGCGTCTGGCACAGCCTCTACCCCTCGCAGGAGCTGCTGTTGGGGGTTCAGATTGCTGTGCGGTAGAAGAAGATGCACGTGTTCTCGCCATCTGCGAAAGAACAGAGTAGAAGGACAATCAGAATTTAAGTAACAAAATCGCACGACAAGAAAGAACAAAGTGAAATATTTCCTAACTCCGTAGCCTCTAGGGGATAAATGCAGACGTCTCCGTACCGATCCCTCGGACTCTACCAAGTTTGTCCGTGAGTTGTGAGACCTATGTAACCTAGTGCTCTGATACCAACTTGTCACGATCCAGATTTTTATAAAACCATCGGGCGTCGTGATGGCGCCTACTAGCAGAGCTAGTCCAGCCAAACGTTATACTTTCTCTTTTGACATCACCAATATAATGTTCTATCAATTAATAATTTGATGCGGAAGACTTTTAAGTTTTACGAAATACAAAATGCTACGGAAGTCTGAAATACATCACTACCCAAAACCTGGTGTCACTATCTCACGGACTACTATAGAATACTATAACCAAGTCTGAATGAAGAAAATACATAAGTCTGTTTCGGAATAATGAAAAACAAACTGAAGTACAGGAAAAAGGGACTTCGGCCTGCGAACGCTAGCTAGGCTACCTCGAAAAAAAAATCCCTGGACTGATGATAGCTCCTGAAATAAATATCCTACTGCTGCTGCTGTCCACAACCTTTATCTGTGCAAAAAGAGCGCAGTGTATCATCAGCACAACCGACCCCATGTGCTGGTAAGTGTCTGGCCTAACCCTGGCGAAGTAGTGACGAGGCTAGACAGGACTACTAATTCACATATACAGTTCTGTAATTATATATGTACGATAACATGAACAGAAGTACTGAAATAAAACAGTTATAAAGGGGGAAAGAAATATATTACGGATGAGAGCAATTCAAATATCCAATATCATCAGTATAATTAAGAAATCAGGGCACAATAATGAATAATCAAAGAATAGGAAATTCAATAATTGCACGGCATCACCCTTCGTGCTTTTACTCTCATCCTCGCCCAAAACAAACAAGTAAAGTGCACGGCATCACCCTTCATGATTTCTCTCACATAACTCTCATTTTCATGGCACGGAATGACCCTTCGTGCAATTATAATCACAACATAGCACGGAATGAACCTTCGTGCAAGTATAATAAAAATGGCACGGAATGACCCTTCGTGCAACATCGCTCTTCCTCACCCAAACAGCAATCACAAGCAATGGGCGAGAGAAAATAAAGTATGATAAGAAATATCCCGACAAGGGAACAACATCAACTATGTTCAATACTTTCATCTTCTACTCAATAATATTTATCAATCGAGCCAACGCTCCAAAGTATTAGTATTTCATAATTTATTCCCAAACTCTTCACATTATAGAGAAATCATTATTTAACTTTGAAGATTTCCAACTTATCTCCAAAACAAGTACAACAAAGACCCACGGTCATGCTAGACTCCGGTGTATAGATACTCGTCACCATGCCTATACACCGCACTCAATCAATTAGCAAATAGCAATTTTAATACTCTAATCCTACTCCCTCAAGCCAAAGTTAGGTCAAACACTTACCTCGAAAGTTTACGGCCAACTCAATCCTTAGCAATGCCTTTTCCTTTCGAATTTGGCTCCAATTCAATCGTATCTATACACAATTGATTCTATATCATCAGTACTACTTAACAACCAAGTTCAAATGGTTAAATATAATTTTTTTACAACATTCTGCCCGGAATAGTGAAAATCGACCCCGGTCCCACATGGTCAAAACGCGAGGTTTGAACCAAAACCCGATTACCCATTCCCTCATAAACTCAGATATACAAGTTATATGGAATCGGACCTCGAATTGGGGTCCAAAACCCGCAAATATAGAATCCCTAATTCTACCCTAGATTCCCAAATTCACCCGTTAAAATCTTTGTGTTGAAGTTGAAATTATGTTTCAAGATGATAAAAAGTAAAGAAAATAAGTTAAAAAACACTTACCAATCGTTTTGAAGAAGAAGAATCGTTTGGAAAATCGGCCATTATGTTTTAGGTTTTGTAAAAGTGTAAAATGACTGAAAATCTCGGAATCATATACTGCACTGGAGGGCAGGCGCGGACCGCACAAAAATGTACGCGGCCGCGCCGGGGAAGGGAACAAAGCTGACCAGCGAACCTGGCCACGCTGACCGCATACAAATGCACACGGTCGCGTGGCTCCAGCGCGGACCGCACTATTTTGGTGCGCGGACGCGCTGGTTGAGCTCAAACCAACGACCCTCTGATCCATCCCACGCGGACCGAACAGAAATGCACCGCGGCCGCGTGGGACCTGCTACTCTGCCAGATCTGATATTTTAAGTCTGAGGCCTCCCGGGACCTACTCAAAA
>MU734850.1:10860-59863 GCA_026770625.1 Nicotiana glauca
TGACATCACCATTTTATATCATCCGGGGAAGGCCAATGTAGTGGCCGATGCTTTGAGCCGAAAGGCGGTTAGTATGGGCAGCCTGGTGTATATTCTAGTTGGGAAGAGACCATTTTCATGTGGTTTTCAGGTGTTGGCCAATCGGCTAGTGAGGTTGGATATTTCAAAGCCCAGCAGGGTGTTGGCTTGGGTTGTTTCTCGATCTTCCTTATATGATCGTATTCGTGAGCGCCAGTATGATGATCCACACTTGCTTCCTTAAGGACAGAGTTCAGCATGATGATGCCAGAGATGTTACTATTGATAGTGATGGTGTATTGAGGATACAGGTTCGGATTTGCGTGCCCAATGTAGATGGCCTTCGGGATTTGATATTGGAGGAGGCCCATAGCTCGCGGTATTCTATCCATCCAGGTGTCGCGAAGATGTATCAGGATATGAGATAGCATTAGTGGTGGAGAAGGATGAAGAAGGACATTGTGAGTCATGTAGCTCGGTGCCTCAAATGTCAGCAGGTCAAGTATGAGCATCAGAGGCCCGGTGGTGTGTTTCAGCGTATTGATATTCCCGAGTGGAAATGGGAAAGGATTACTATGGATTTTGTTAGTGGTCTCCCTCGGACAGCAAAGAAGTTTGATTTAGTTTGGGTGATTGTGGATAGGCTTACCAAGTCTGCATGCTTCATTCCTATGTGTACTACATATTCCTCGGAGCGGTTAGCAGAGTTATTCATTCCCCAGATCGTGAGATTGTATGGGGTCCCAGTTTCCATTATATCAGATAGAGGTAATCAATTTACTTCGCAGTTCTGGAGGACATTCTAGCAAGAGTTGGGTTCACAGGTAGAGTTAAGCACTGTATTTCATCCTCAGACGGACGGACAGTCCGAGCGTACCATTCAGATCTTGGAGGACATGTTATGTTCCTGTGTTATTGATTTCGGTGGTTCTTGGGCTGATTACTTGCCTCTCACAGAGTTTGCTTATAACAACAACTACCAATCTAGCATTCAGATGGCGCCATATGAGGCCTTGTATGGGAGACGGTGTAGATCTCCAGTTGGTTGGTTTGAGCCTGGCGAGGCTAGATTGTTGGGGACAGAGTTGGTCCAGGATGCATTGGACAAGGTGAAGAGTATTCAAGAGAGACTTCCCACAGCCCAGTCGCGCCAGAAGAGTTATGCGGACCGGAAGGTCCGGGATGTGTCATATTCAGTGGGTGAGAAGGTCTTGCTGAAGGTTTCGCCTATGAAAGGCGTCATGAGATTTGAGAATAAAGGAAAGCTGAGTCCGAGATTCATTGGCCCTTTTGAGATACTCATAAGGATTGGAGAGGTGGCTTATATGCTTGCTTTGCCACCCAGTCTATCGGGAGTTCATCCGGTGTTCCACGTGTCTATGCTCCGAAAGTATGTTGGGGACCCAACGCATGTGATGGATTTTAGTACAGTTCAGCTGGATGATGACTTGACTTATAATGTGGAGCCTATCGCTATATTGGGTCTTCAGGTGCAGAGACTGAGGTCTAAGGATATAGCATCAGTGAAGGTGCAGTGGAGAGGTCGGCCGTGGAGGAGGCCACATGGGAGACCGAGCGGGAGATGCGGAGCAGATATCCTCACTTGTTTGAGACTCCAGGTATGTTTCTTGACCTCTTCGAGGACGAGCATTTTTTTTAGTTGGGGAGGATGTGACGAGCCGGCCCGTCATCACGTGATTTACCGCCCCGTTTTCCCTTTGTTGTGTTTCTTCATGTTTCAATATCAATATTAGAGTCTATTGGGTGTAAGTGAATTGGTTCTGGTTGAATATAAGGCATATAGCCTCTTAGAAGGGAAGTTGTTTCAGAAAAGTCAACTGGAAGTTGACTATGTGGTTAGAGGGCTAGGAGGTGAATTCCAGTGGTTGGGTTAGCTTCGGGAGGTGATTTGTGACTTGGGAGAGTGATCGGAATTGAATTTGGAGGTCCGGTGTAGAAATAGTGCTCGAATTGGCGAAGTTGGGATTTTGGCGGAATCCAGTTGATAGGTGAGATTTTGATCCGGGAGTTGCAATGAAATTCTGAGAGTTGCCGTAGCTTCGTTAGGTGATTTTGGATATGTCTGCAAATTTTTAGGTCATTCGAACATCATTTGGTCCGGTTTTTGATTGAATGTTGATTTCAGAAGTTATAGTTGAAACTTAGGCTTGAATTCGTCATGATTCGATGATTTTTGTGTTTAAGGACGTGTTTTTATGATTGGAACAAGTTTGTATCATGTTTTGGAGTAGGTTGGTGGTTTTGGTTGAGGTCCCAGGGGGCCTCGGGGTGATTTCGGGGGTTCAACGGATCATTTTTGGCTTGAAAGGAGATCAGATTTTTGCTATCATAAAATTGCAGGTTTTTGTTCAATGCTATCGCAGGGGTTCTGTTGCGATCGCATAGAAGGTTTGGGAAGACTTTGATTTTGTTCAATGTGATCGCGGTCAGAGGTATGCGATCGCATAATTGGCGGAGATTGTTCTCTGCGATCGCAGGTGTTTCTATGCGATCGCGTAGTGTAATGGATCGGGATTTCTTGAGGGGGCATTTGTGCAGTGCAATCGCGGTGTATGTATTGCGATCACATAGAGTCGGATTCTGAAGCAATGAGGTCGCGGAGTAGATGTTGCGATCGCATAGGTCATTTTGGAGGCTTGGAAAGATTGTTCAATGCGATCGCAGGGGAGAGGATGCGATCGCATAGAGTAAATGACTGGGCGGACAGAAGGGTTTTATAACATAACATCCGCGAGCAAATATCATTTTCCACCATTGTTGGGCACATTTTGGAGCTAT
This sequence comes from Nicotiana glauca, assembly GCA_026770625.1. Taxonomy (NCBI): domain Eukaryota; kingdom Viridiplantae; phylum Streptophyta; class Magnoliopsida; order Solanales; family Solanaceae; genus Nicotiana; species Nicotiana glauca. The sequence continues at coordinate 13,678 of MU734850.1, forward strand.
TGAACGAGGGAGTAAGAGGATTTCACCTAGGTTTCGACTTGAGGTAATTTTTATGAGCTAATTTCGTGATTTTATTGTAGAATCATTATCTAAATCTCTGAAAATTAGGTGGAAATTGGAGGAATTAGGGCTTGGTTTTTGGTATTGAAAATTTGGAATCTGAAGGGGCTATTGGACTCCGATTTTGATAAACTTTATATGTAAAGACTCGTGGTGAGACGAGGATTCCGAAAATGTGAATTTTGTAATTTTTCGAAAAGTGGGCCCGGGGCTCGGGTTTTGCCAACTTCGTGTTTTTGGGTGTTTTTCGAGTTATTTCGATTGGGTTATGTTCCATTAGCCTATTTTGATGTATTCCTATTGGTTTTGATCAGATTTGGCACCCGCGGAGGTTGATTCTAGAGGGAAAGGCATTGCGGACTAGTCTCGGAGCCGGTTCAAGGTGAGTAATAGATGGGGATGATGACCTGAGGGTTTGAAACCCCGGTATATCACTCTGTGACGCTGCATTGAGGCGAGACACGTACTCTATGGTGAGTGCAGGGTCGATTGTGATTGGGGACTGTCACACCTCCTTTTGGCGCGCCCTTATCCCCGGGGTAGACACGAGGGAGTGTTTCCATTTAAAGTGACAATATTCGAAATGGTATTATTTTGTTTATTTCAGAGTCGCCACTTGGAATAAATTATGGTGTCCCGAGTCACCGATTTATTTAAATCCCAAATCGAGGAAAGTTCGACTTTCCAAATGAAGTCTGCGAACCCGAAATTCTAAGTAAGGAATTCTGTTGACCAGAGGGAAGGTGTTAGGCAACCCCGGATCCCGTGGTTCTAGCACGGTCGCTTAAACCGTTATAAATGGCTAAAATATCTGATTTTAATACATGTTATGAATTACGTGCTCTTATTAAACTTAAAACCACTTTATTATGTAAACTATACATTTAAACTTTTAAGCAAAACGGGCCTAGTCACAAACCTGGGTCTCAGGTCCGAATAAATACATGGTTAAAACAGGACCTAGGCCGTTTGTTCAAACACGGGAGCCCAGGTTGCCCAAAAATAGGATTTTGATTCTTTTCTTTTACACCAAACTCAACCTCAATTCAATTAAACTAAGTACTTACTGAAATTTATTCTAGCTATTCTGACTGTATTCAGCAGTTCGTAATAACGCACATTTACTCAATTGACTAAGATGCTACTCATTTTTTTTTTTGAATTCGAACTCATACCCAGGCTTAGAGTGTATCATGGCATTATTTAGTTTAAATCGGTCAAAACCTAGGTCTTATTATAATACCTATTTGTACCTTGTTTTCACCAATTTTACAACTAATTTCCAACACTTATGGTAACCCTTATTGCAGATTAAATCTGAAAATGAATTGGCAGAAAGCTAATGTGTTTGCGTATGTGACTTCGAGTACTTGCGAGTATGCCATTTCAAAATTTAAACGGATCCAAACATTCTGATGCTTCTATTCTTTAATAAGGACTTTTATTCCTAACCACCTTCCTACTTTTCCTTTAACCTCTGTGATGGAGCAGATCAAGACTAGAACGACTCAAACTAACAACAATTCCTATGGTGAGACAAACCAAGAACTAACAAACATAAATTGGCAAACTAACCAGAGTGCTAACAGTTATACTAGTTCAACACATTCTTATTCAATTAACAGACCGAAAGTGACAACAACTGCTAAATGTCCTAGCTCGTTGTTTTAAACATATTTATACAAAAAAACAACTAAGAGGGAATTGGCTACAACTGATGTATTATTCTATTAACTTATATAGATCTGAGAAAAATACTTCATACAGTCCATATACAATCCCTTTGAATACAAATGAAGTTCATTCTAAATTACATGGAATCCAACTTTTTAGTCCATAAACTACACCCAATATCTACTGCAATTTAAATTCCAATCCGGTCAGGTAATGCTAGTTGAATTTTTATGAACAACTGATCCAATCATAGAAAGACTATCAAGAATACAACAAAATTATTAAACTGTGAATCCATAGCAGAGAATGAGCTTCAATTTCATTTCCTGTTCAATAAAAGCTACATCGACTTAGTTTTGAAGTGTGTACCCGAGTATGAAAATCCAAAAAAAGGAGAAGGAATAATCAGCAGCGGCAGTAACAATACAACAATAACAAACAGCAACCAGCAACAACAGATAAACCAGGAGCAATTTGGAGTTTCAAAACAGCCGCAAACACAGTTCCGACAGTTTGTAAAACCAAGCAAGATTGATAGAACAGCCCCAAAAATAACACCCAAAACTTAAACTTGAATTTAGGGACTAGAGTGTAGACAAACAGCTCTTTCTCTTCAATGTAACTGTAAACTTTCTTTACTATCACAAATGCTCCTTCAGAACGATTGAAAGGAACCCTAAGACTGATTTCAAACTCTAAGAATGCTCTTTCCAAGACTGGATTTCAAGACCAAAGAAGAAACAGAAGAGAAAATGATTGCTTCCAGACTGGAAAAGGCTCTCAAAGATTATAAAAATCTTTCTAAAAGACTGGAAAAACTGATCTAGGCTGAGAGAACTCTTAAGGATGAAAAAAAAACCTTCCCTTCTATTCTGAAAATTGCCCCTTATATAACTGAAAGATCCCCCTTAACAGCCTATTTTTGTTCTTTAAAAAATGATCAATCCCTTCACTTCCCCCACCTTCTTTTGTCTAAGTATGGGACACTGATTTTAAAACCCTCAAGTTCAGAATATAGTGAGTGTCCTGCTGTACAGAAGGTTCCACTATCTCTAAAGATGCCAGCTAGTGTATATTTACACTATGGCCTGCCCTAATGGTTCAACACATGCTCAAGGGTGGCAGTCCACTAAGCTCTGAAATTTCTATTTAAATTGCAGCTAAATTTAATTCAGCTATAACCAATTCAGATTCCTAAACATAGCCATAAACAATTCAGATTTCAATTCAAGTAATAATTCGAACCAAACTTAGGCAGTATTGACAAAATCACTGTCACGTTGTTCTAACAAAACAAGCCTATACAACTAATCGACGATATTCATTTAATCAATTACAACACACATAATCGATAACAAACAATCTACGTACATACCAGTGATTCATAGTTTTCTGGCAAGACAGGGGCAACACGAAACTAATTATTCGACGATATTCATCGAAGCGATTATGTATACTATAACAAACACATTTGACAAACAATCAGAAGCAACAAATCGACCAAATAAAAGGTCTTTGAGAGAAGAACGGAAAAATTTGACAAATTTAAAAAGATGAAAAATAATAACACAACTAAACTAACAAAAAAAAATAGATAAGGATAGAAGAAAGAAAAGAAATACCTCAAAAATGAAAAATCAGAAACAAATGGAATTGGAAAACTTTGGACTTGAAACTTTTGTGGCCAAACGGACTTTAGTCGAGTGCTCTCAAATGAGAACACTTCGACTAAAGCCCATTGAACCATCAAAAATCTTCAAACAGGCTCGAAACTCTTCTAGGGTTCTTGGGGCTCGGATTGGGAGTTTGAGTAGTTTGGGTTAGATTCGAACCAAATCAGTGTTGGTTTGGTTACGAGGGAGGTCAGGGGATGACAGGGTGTGAGTTTGGAGAGGATTGGGGCACCTTAGGTTCTGGCTCGAATCTTCGATCGAAGATTCGAGAACCTAGATCGAGGTAAACCAAGCCTGGATTTGGGTTGAGGGGTTCGTGGTGCTATAGGGGTGTTAGTTTGGCGGTGAAAAGGACCGGCGCCGCCGGATTTTCAGGCAAGGGGAGGGGTGGTGGCTAGCTAGGGTTCTTGGGGTGTTTGGTTTTGTTGAGAGAGACGAAGGGGAAGGGGTCATTTGGGAATGAACGGGTGAAGGGGTTTGGGGGGTCTTAGACACATTATAAATTAACTTTTTAATATGATGGGATCTAACGGCTCAGATTTAAAAGAAATGATGGGGCGATCTGGTCAAACCGGGTATCGGGTCGGGTACAGGGAACGAGCATGGAAGGATTAATCCTGGCCATTGATCAATTTGAGATCAATGGCCCAGATCAAACGTGATCAACACGACGTCGTTTGGACGTCCCTGCGATGGGTTGATTTGAACCGGGTATAGACAGTGTTTTGAGCCTGGACTTTGGTCACAAATGAGGCGGCCCAGTCCAATTTTTTTTGTTCTTGCCACCCTTTTCTTTTCAATCTTTTAATTTAACAATTAACAAAACTCCTAAAAAATGTAAAACCAAGATTAAACTACACCAACATTAATTAAATCAACCAATCAACAATTAATCACACAAATAAAATCAACAATGGAAAAAATATGAAATGCATATTTTTTGCGATTTTTTTTAAACAAATTATGGTTAATTAATTTCTAAAGATGCACGATTAATTCCTAAATGTATGCAACATATATTTTTGTGTTTTTATATTAGTTCAACAAATAACACGCACAAGAAAAATACAAATAAATACGAGAAGTAACATAAAAATCTACAAAATCACACACAACACAAATAAAAATATTTTATTTTGAATTTTGGGAGTAATTCTCCTATAGGGCAAAAATCACGTGCTCACAGCTGCCCCTCTTTGCCTGGAAACACGAAGAGTTTTCGCGCAAAGATAAATCAGCGGATACGAGCAATTTTTTGCCTGTTCAAGTACTCCGTGTGAAGCATTTTTTGAAAGATTTAACCGAGCCTTTGCTTCGTAAGGCCTCCTACATATCCTGGGCTAAACAGGAATCAGGTCAATGAAGTTCGAGAAGTTTTGGTAGCTGGGACTACAATGGAGCTGTGACCTTGCTGTTACTGTTACTACTGTTGCTGCTACCTCTTACTGACCTCCTTAGTACACCAAAAGGGAAAATCGTAGCTAAGCATAGCTATGCCTATCAACTATGAGTTACAAGATTCCTATCTATAATTCTCTTGAAAACTTGATCTTGAGTCTTAGCTGACTTTGTTGTAGAATTCGATCTGAATCTTGATGCTCACAGGTCATAGGTGCTTGTTTATTTCTGCAGCATTGAGTGAAACAAAATTGGCGGGGCTTGCGACTTCAATCAGATTCCTGGTAGCTCGCCCTTTTTGTTTGCTCAAATATTTGAGCTCACCTTCTTTTGCTTTTCTTTTTTGTTCTTTTTTCTTTTCTTCATTTTGGATTGAGACTCATTCGGTAGGCTAATTTAATCCTATGCCTCGAGATCAAACCTGCTTAAGACATCAAAGGCAAACAAACAAACAAAATTTCCTGCCCCAGTTTTGACTAGGAAAATTTTGTGAGTTAGTTGCGACACATATCTAGACAGTCAAATCAGGATTGTGTATCCTTGTGAATGGATCCAGGTTGTGCTGGGAAATAGACGGGTTATGCCGGGATTGGAAAGAGAAGTTTCCTTGGGTTATGCCAGCATTTGAAAAGAAAAGGCTCCTTGGGTTATGCCAGGGAGATCCACGGGTTATGCCGGGATTTGAAAAGAAAAAAGCTCCTTGGGTTATGCCAGGGAGGTCCGCGGGTTATGTCGAGAATTGAAAAAAAAAATCTCCTTCGGTTATGCCAGGGAGATCCACGGTTTATGCCAGGATTTGGAAAGAAAAAAGCTCCTTGGGTTATGCCAGGGAGATCCGCGGGTTATGCCGGGATTTGAAAAGAAAAATCTCCTTGGGTTATGCCAGGGAAATCCGCGGGTTATGCCGGGATTTGGAGAGAAAAAGGCTCCTTGGGTTATGCCAGGGAGATCTTCGGGTTATGCCGGGATTTGGAAAGACAAAGCTCCTTGGGTTATGCCAGGGAGATCCGCGGGTTATGCTGAGATTTGGAAAAGAAAAATCTCCTTGGGTTATGCCAGGGAGATCCGCGGGTTATGCCGGGATTTGGAGAAGAAAAAGCTCCTTGGGTTATACCAGGGATATCCACGGGTTATATCGGGATTTAGAGAGAAAAAGCTCCTTGGGCTATGCCAGGGAGATCCGCGGGTTATGTCGGGATTTGTAAGGAAAAAAAGGCTCCTTGGGTTATGCCAGGGAGATCCGCGGAATATGCCGGGATTTGGAAAGAAAAAAGCAACTTGGGTTATGCCAGGGAGATCTGCGGGTTATGCCGGGATTTGAAAAGAAAAAGCTCCTTGGGTTATGCCAGGGAGATCAGCGGGTTATGTCGGGATTTGGAAAGAAAAAGGCTCCTTGGGTTATGCCAGGGAGATCCGCGGGTTATGCCGGGATTTGAAAAGAAAAAGCTCCTTGGGTTATGCAAGGGAGATTCGCGGGTTATGCCGGGATTTGGAAAGAAATAGGCTCCTTGGGTTATGCCAGGGAGATCCATGGGTTATGCCGGGATTTGGAAAAGAAAAGTCTCCTTGGGTTATGCCAGGGAGATCCGCGGGTTATGCCGGGATTTGGAGAGAAAAAACTCCTTGGGTTATGCCAGGGAGATCCGCGGGTTATGCCGGGATTTGGAAGGAAAAAAAATCTCCTTGGGTTATGCCAGGGAGATTCACGGGTTATGCCGGGATTTTAGAAAGAAAAAGCTCATTGGATTATGCCAGGGAGATCCACAGGTTATGTCGGGATTTTTGAAAGAAAAAGCTCATTGGGTTATGCCAGGGAGATCCACGGGTTATGCCGGGATTTTGGAAAGAAAAAGCCCCTTGGGTTATGCCGGGAATTCTTTTTTAACACAATGTATGAAAGAGTTATAGGAGAAACTTCCCTTTTGGTTGATTCTCTGCTACAAAGGTGTTCTAGCGCTTGTGCATTGTTTTTCTCTTTAAGGTTGCGTCCGTCTCTTGTATGGTCGCCTGAAACACACCTGCTTCAACTTTCAACAAAGAACAATTTGTTAGTTTGAAATGGGGGTTGGTTTTGCGGGCTTGATCATCTCAATTGCTTGATTATAGTCCCATTTCCTTGGAGAACTCGGCTGCTTGCCGATTTAGAGAGAGGAGTTCCTCCAAACTTGACAAAACTCAAACTTTTAGGCTTTCATGATGACTTGCTCGTGTAAGGGTTTGGTTCTCCCACCTCATTCTGCTCTCCAAACCGTTGCCTTTCCCTTTCTTTTCCAATGTTTTTACCCTGGAGATAATCAGACATCATGATCAGTCGGGATTGGACTGACACACTACTGAGGTTGGGTATCTTCTTTGCCTCTTGCTGGATGGAAATCCGTGAAACTGGTCCTGCCACCTTTTCCTTTGTAACAAGTTTCGGAATTTAGGGTTAAACCGGAAGGGATTCAAGGAAAAACAAATAGAGAGCGGAAAAGATGAATTAAAAAATAAAAGCACCCATTTCAGGGGAAAGAAGGACCTATTTGGGGTGCGTGCTGACTTCAAATAGACATGACTTGCTTCTTGGACTGGATGCCCGACCCGCACCAACTTTCGGCTTCTTACAAATCCATTGAATCGCATTTCCAAACCAGGGAACCTTGCCAGGACTTCTAGTGATGAGATACCCACTTTTTCGGCCAATAGTGCCCTTTGCGGGTTTTTGCTGATAGACCTCTCTCGTTTCTCTTCTCAACATCGCCCAATAGTGCTCTTTGCGAGTTTTCACTAAACAGACTCTCTCATTTTGGTTTCTCTGCTCCCGTCGCCTCATTGTGCCCGAAGGTTTTCACCGATAAGACTCTCTCATTTATTTCTCTCAATTTTGAATGCTTGCTTTCCATCTATGATTTTTCTTAGCTCTCACGCCTTTGGCAATTGATCCGTAGGACTTGCGCTTGTTTTGGAGAGAGGAATTGTGGACGGGAATACAACTTTGGAATCATTTGGTAAGCTCATGGTCGAACCATTATAACATCTGCCCCAGATTCATCTTCGGGGAAAATTAGATTTTTGTTTTGGTGTGACTGAACCCCTTGAGGGAGGCTGCCTACGTATCCTTTCGGAATCAAGTCAGAACATGGTTCAAGCTTGAATCTTTTTTTTGTTTTTTTTATTTATTAATTTTATTTTATTTTTATGGTGCTTCTGGGTTCTAAAGAGGGTAGCCAAAGAAATGTAACCGGCTCAAAGGGCTTTGCAAAAAGGGTTGATAGTGTTTGGGTAGCAGGAATAAAAGCCTTCATCATCTCAAATGCGCCAAGACATCACCAACGTAAACTCAGACATAGTTCCTTTTTACTGCGTCTGCATTCACAGTTGTTTCAAGATCATTTCCTTCAACATCACCCAGATATAATGCTCCTCTCGTTAGTATTTTCCTGATGATGTACGGACCTTTCCAATTAGGAGCAAATTTTCCTTTTGCTTCCTGGTGATGGGGAAGAATGCGTCTTAATACCAGCTGTCCTACTTCAAAATTCCTGGGCCGTACTTTCTTGTTGTAAGCACGGGCCATTCTTTGTTGGTACAACTGCCTGTGACAGACTGTAGCCATTCGCTTTTCATCAATTAAGGTCAACTGCTCCAATCGAGTCTTAACCCATTCGCTATCTTCAATCTCTGCTTTGACAATGGTTCGGAGCGAAGGTATTTCTACCTCTGCTGGTATCACAGCTTCAGTTCCATAAACCAACAAATATGCGGTGGCTCCTACTGATGTGCACACCGTGGTGTGATATCCCAGTAAGGCAAAAGGCAACTGCTCATGCCACTGTCTGGAACCCTGAATTGTTTTTCTCAAAATCTTCTTGATGTTTTTGTTTGCTGCTTCAACACCGCCGTTGGCTTTGGGCGGATAAGAAGTGGAGTTCCTATGCGTTATTTTGAATTGTTCGCATACTCCCTCCATCAGACGACTATTCAGGATCGCAGCATTATCTGTGATGATAGTTTCAGGAATACCAAAATGACAGATAAGATTTGAATGTACAAAGTCCACCACGGCTTTTTTAGTGACTGATTTGAGAGTGATAGCTTCAACCCATTTCGTGAAGTAATCGATGGAAACCAATATGAATCTGTGCCCGTTAGATGCTTTTGGCTCAATCGAACCAATGACGTCCATACCCCAAGTGACAAAAGGCCAAGGTGCTGACATAGGATGTAGCTCTGTTGGAGGTGCATGAATCAGATCTCCATGCACCGGACACTGATGGCATTTTCGGACGAAACTGAAGCAACCCTTTTCCACAGTTATCCAATAATACCCGGCTTGTAGAATTTTCTTGGCCAAAACAAGCACATTCATATGAGGTCCACACACTCCTGCGTGTACTTCTTGCATGATTCTTCCGGCTTCCTCGGCGTCAATACATCTTAACAGGTTGAGATCCGGGGTTCTTTTATACAAGACCTCACCGCTCAAAAAGAAAATACTCGCATGTCGCCTTATAGTTCTTTTCTGATCTCTAGTAGCATGTTCGGTGTATTCTTGTGTTCTCAAAAACCTCTTCACATCGTGGTACCATGACTGGATATTTGGTCCTGCCTCAATTACATTACATTAACCGTGTCTTTCCCCGATTTGGATTTCCAAGGGATCGATGTGGGCATTGCCTGGATAAGGTAACATTGAAGCTAACGTGGCAAGTGCATCAGCTAGTTCGTTGTGACACCGTGGGATGTACCTGAACTCTATTGATGTAAATCACCTACCGAGGTCTTCCACATGCTGCCGGTAAGGAATAAGCTTGATATCTCGAGTTTCCCATTCGCCTTGGGCCTGCCGGATAATCAGATCAGAATCCCCTATAGTCAGTAAATCTTCAACATCTTGATCAATGGCCATGTTCATGCCCATTATACAGGCTTCATACTCAGCGGTATTGTTTGTGCAAAAGAAACGGAGCCTAGTCGTAGCCGGATAGTGCTGGCCGGTGGGAGAGATCAAGATTGCCCCAATTCCTACACCTTTGGCGTTCACAGCCCCATCAAAGAATATTTTCCAAGCATGAGTGTCTTCAGGGACTACTTTTATTGTATTTACCTCCTCATCCGAAAAGTAAGTATTCAACGGTTGGTATTCCTCATCAATCGGGTTTTCACCCAAGTGATCCACCAACGCCTGGGCTTTCATCGTCGTGCGAGTAACATAGACTATGTCGAATTCAGTAAGCAAAATTTGCCACTTTGCCAATCTCCCAGTGGGAATTGGTTTCTGGAATATGTACTTCAAGGGATCCAACCTTGTAATGAGATGAGTGGTATGAGCCTGTAGATAATGCCTCAATTTCTGAGCGACCCATGTCAAAGCACAACCTTTTTTTCCAACAAGGTGTATTTGACTTCATAACTAGTAAACTTCTTGCTTAAGTAGTAGATCGCCTGTTCTTTCTTCCCCGTTGCATCATGCTGCTCGAGTACACAGCCAAAAAAGTTTTCTAAGACTATCAGATACAAAAACAGAGGTCTCCCTTGTTCTGGCGGGACCAAAACAGGAGGATTCGACAAATGTTCTTTGATTTTGTCGAAAGCCTCTTGACACTCAACTGTCCATTTGATTGCGGCATCTTTCCTCAAAAGCTTGAATATGGGCTCGCATGTGGAAGTTAGTTGAGCGATAAACCGGCTGATGTAGTTTAATCTGCCCAGAAGACTCATTACGTCTTTCTTTGTCCTTGGAGGTGGCAAATCCCGGATAGCTTTTATCTTTGTGGGATCTAACTCGATACCTCTCCTGCTGACTATGAAACCTAGAAGTTTTCCTAATGGGACTCCGAAGGTGCATTTAGCCGGATTTAGCTTTAAATCATACTTTTGCAGCCTCTCGAAAAATTTCCTTAAGTCTCGAACATGATCACCTTAAGTCCTGGACTTGATGATCACGTCGTCCACATACACCTCTATCTCTTGATGCATCATATCATGAAAAATAACAGTCATGGACCTCATGTATGTTTCCCTGGCATTCTTCAAGCCGAATGGCATAACCCAATAACAATAAGTGCCCCAAGGTATGGTGAAAGCGGTTTTCTCAGCATCTTCCTCATCCATCAACACTTGGTGATATCACGCGTAACAATCTATGAAGGACTGTATCTCATGTTTGGCACAGTTATCCACAAGAATATGGATTTTGGTCAAGGGGAAGTTATCTTTGGGACTTGCCCTATTCAGATCTCGGTAATATACACACACGCGGGTTTTCCCATCCTTCTTTGGTACAGGAACTACATTGGCCAACCACGTAGTATATTGGACCACCCGAATTACCCCTGTTTTTAGCTGCTTTATGATCTCTTCTTTGATCTTATCACTGACATCAGTCTTGAATTTCCTCTGCTTCTGTTGAACTGGGGGACAATCAGGGTAGATTGGCAATTTATGCACCACTAGATCAACACCTAGTCCTGGTATGTCATCGTATGACCAAGAAAACACATCTTTAAACTCAAACAAGAGCTGAATTATTGCATCTCGAGTTTTCTCATCTGTGTGAATGCTTATCTTGGTCTCTCGTATCTCTTCAGGAGTTCCCAAGTTAACTGGCTCGGTGTCATTCAAATTTGGCTTAGGTTTGTTCTCAAAGTGTTCCAGTTCTCGATTTATTTCCCTAAAAGCCTCTTCTTCATCATATTCCAGTTTTTGGTTCATTATTTCACAATTAGACGGCGTGTTTGGATCTAGGCGTGAAGTCCGCAAGCATGTCATGTTATTCAAAGCCGCATTATTATAATTGAAAAGAAAAGATAAAGGAAAAAATAGCAAAAATCAGAAAGGATAAAGAAAGATAAAATGATGAAAGAATGATCTTATTCCTTGGAATTGGAAGATAAAAGGGTTTACATTTCAGGAAATTAAAAACAGAAAACTAAAGGGAACATCCGAGTTACACCGTGGGATAACTCGTGATGCAGGAAGAGTGGCAGGACAAGTCTACCCGGACTCCCTCCTGACTGGGAATGGTGTAGCCTCCCAATTCTGAAGCATAGCATTCGGCCCCATGCAAAGCACCTCAGCGGTGCTTGTGCCTTCTCCCAACTGAACCATGTGGGTTTCGTAAAGCATTTCTCTCATTGCACCACATCTTTCCTCAGTCTCTTCAGCTGTAAAAGAATCATCCTCTTCTTCTTCATCATACCTTGGACTGACGAAGGTCTCGTACAAGTGTGGCAGTGGTTGAGTAAAATCCCGTCCCTTATTCTTTCTCTTATTTTCCCATTCTTCATCACGTGGGGTGGGGAGGAAGCCTATCCCAAAGAATTTCTCAGCTGAAGGCAAGGTGATAGGTTCAGCTATTCCTTGCAGTGATATTCCAAGTCCTTTTCCTGGTTTGAATCCCTGTCGGATCATTTTTTTAGCAACCATGATTGAAGCGTTGGACAAGAAAGGTTGGGGGCAAGGCTCCCTTCTTCGTATTGTTCTGCCAATACGACTTCGAAAGCCTGATAAACTATGTGCTCAAATCCCTCTCTTACTTCGAGGCACGGGATGGATGGATCCCGATATAGACTGTTCATCTTCTCCGTGGACCACAATTTCCCGATCTTCATATTCGAACTTCACCATTTGGTGGAGAGTGGAGGGTACAGCCCCTGCAGCGTGGATCCAAGGTCTTCCGAGGAGAAAGTTGTAAGATGTGTCCATATCCAACACCTGGAAAGTTACTTCGAAATCCACTGGCCCGATAGTCAATATCAGGTCTATTTCTCCGAGAGTATCCCTCTTGATGCCATCAAAAGCTCTTACACAGACATTATTAGGGCGAATCCTTTCGATCCCAATTCCCATCCCCTGCAACGTAGAGAGCGGGCAAATGTCAACACCCGAACCCCCATCCAACATTACTCGCTTGGCATAGTAGTCTTCACACTTAACTGTCAAATGCAAGGCTTTATTGTGGGCCGCCCCCTCCGGGGACAAATCGTTCTTACTGAAAGAGATTTGATTAACCACAAAGAACCTTTCCGTCATTCTCTCGAGTTGTTCGACTGAAGTCTCAACCAGCACATACGCTTCATTTAAGGTTTTCAGCAGGATCTTCTGATGCTCGGCAGACCTCATTAGCAAAGACAGCATAGATACTTGTTCAGGGTGTTTGCGCAACTGATCCACTACTTCAAAGTTAGGCATCTTCATTTTTTGGAAGAAAGCCCCTACTTCTTCAGCTCTTACAGCCTTCTTGGGTGGGAAGCGCTTCTATGTAGCATCGTTTACTTCTTGTATGTCCGAATATTTCCCCGCAGAAGTATTCCCCGGAAGCTCCCCTGTGATCTCCTTGCCTTTGTAGGTAACCAATGTCCTTTGATAATTCTATGGCACCGTGGATGGGTCCGTTATCGGCTTCTGTGGCACACATCGGATGACCACTGCTTATTTAGCCGAGGCAGTTTAATCGTTCCCCAGACCATATAGACCCCTTTTGGCTTCTCTGAATGACCCCGTGGAATATAAATAACCTTGTTCTTCGGAAGCACCCTCGTCTCTATTTTGGTTTCAAACTTCTTTCCAAGCTCAACCTTGATAGTCTTAATCTTCTTTTCCCCTTTCTCTTATCTCGGGGTTGCCGTAGGCTTTCTTTCGGTATCCACAATGGCAATTATGGCCTTCAAAGCGAGATCAAACTCCTCGTCTTCACAGATCATCCCGATCACTGGCCCATTATTGTGAACGGGCAAGGGATTATTAGTCACATTTGGGACCTCCTCGTCCCTCACCACTATCTTTCTCTTTTCTATCAAGTCCTCCACTGCCCTTTTTAGAATCTAGCAATTGTTCGTATCGTGCCCTTCTGCCCCTGAATGATAGGCACATCTGACACCCCGCTGATATGATGGTGATTTCGGGTTTTGCCTGTTTGGGAGAATGGGTTGTAGGAAATCCATTTGGACAAGCTTTGGGAATAATTTAGAATATGGTTCACCGATTGGGGTGAAAGTTTGTCTCCTGCGCGGTTCCCGAGGACGGAAGGTATTCTGGGGTGGTTGGGGATTATAGTGGTTTCAGTAAGGAAGCTGGTTTCTGGGAGGTGGAGCTTGGTTTCTGTTGATTAGTTGCGGTGGTCTGCCATAGGGTTGAGCATTCATGACCATGTACGGCTGAGGAGCATAGGCCATGTCCTGATGGGGGTAGTAGTGTTGCGTGGTTCTTTCTGGAAAATGAGGCTTGGGGTTATGATATTCTCTTGTCCCTGACGCTGCCATGGACGTCTCTTCCTTTTTCTTGCCCCTTGTTATTCCTCCGGACCCACTTTGGATGGCTTGGGAGGTTGCTCTTATGGCTGCTTGACTTAAAATCCTTCCTGTTTTCAGACCATTCTCTACCATTTCCCCGATTTTGATCGCTTCTGCAAAAGGCTTTCCCATGGCCGACATCATGTTCTGAAAGTAATCAGGCTCTTGGGCTTGCAGAAAGACAGTGACCATCTCTATCTCATCCATGGGAGGTTTTACTCTCGAAGCTTACTCGCGTCACTTAATGGCGTATTCTATGAAATTCTCTGAGGATTTCTTCTTTTGATTTGTTAGAGAATTCCTATCCGGCGCAATATCTATTGTTGTGTTGGAATTGCCGAATAAGGTCTCGAGCAAGATCATCCCAGATATGCCAACGGGAGATGTCTTGATCCACGAACCATTCGGAAGCGATACCGATCAAGCTTTCCTCGAAGTACGCCATCAACAATTCTTCCCTGCCACTGGCTCCTCGCAACTGGTTGCAATACTTCTTCAAGTGAGCGATGGGGTCACCGTGCCCGTCATACTTTTCAAATTTAGGTGTTTTGAAACCTGACGGCAAACGAACATGTGGGAATATACATAGATCCGCATATGAGACACTCTTCTGCCCGCTCAAACCTTGCATGTTCCTCAAGCTTTGCTCGAGGCTTCTTATTCTCTTGGCCATTTCATCATGCTCGGACGCCCTGGGATTTTGGTCTTGTTCGGGTATAAACTCATATTAAGGATGCTGAGGGTATGGATTGGCAGTAAACCTGGTAGGTTCCAGTAAGAAAGATGGCGCGTGGAAGGTGAACGAGGATGAGTCAAAGTTAGGCCTGTGCAAAGTGGGTTGTGTCGCAGCTGGGCAAGGTGGTGCGGTGAATGTGTTTAAGGTTGCACCGGTTGCCGACACCTGGGGGTGAGACTCAGAAGGTGATCTGGCAAAATGGGATGGCATGGTAAGATACTCGAATGGGGTAGTTGGGTAATTGATGGGGACGTTGGAAGTCCCACTTGTTCTAGGAAACAAGTTCGGGGAATCCAGGGATTGCACTCGGCAGTTCTCTCCCATTGTTCCAGGAATCCCACATTTCCATTATGCGGAGACGTAGGATTCTGTTTTCTTCGGCAGCAGCTGATTCAGAAGTTGGGATGGAACTCCTCTGAAATAGGAATTGTTGGTGGAGTGATTTCTGAAGACATTTCCATACTTCTTTTGGACCTTGTGAAGTAAGTGTGAACACTTTTTTTTGACCCTGTGACGGACGGCTGAACACTTCCCTTCGACCACGTAAAGTACGAATATGAGGCCAGACTACCACACAACCAACCACCCCTCTATCAAACCTGGATCTCGCAGCAAGTAAACGGTTAGTTTGAAACAAATAACAGATAGGTAATCTAACGTTGGGATGTGATGCACCTATACAGTTAAGTAGGTTTCTACATGCTTTGCATTGGTTGCATGCGTCATTTCGGCGTCTCCTTGCGCTCCTATTTTAAATGCTTCCCAAACTTTCCCTTTTTTATTATTATTATTTTTTGCTATTCCTATTTTTTTTTCTTTTAATGATGGTCGAATCTTATGTGGATTGCCTACGTAGCATATCCCCGCATGAATCAGACCGAGCGTAGTTCTGGCAGCGCAAATGTAAAATAAGAGATATAACCCCTTTTTCTAATTTTTTATTGTCAAAATATTCTACTTACAAAGCTAAAACATTCGTAAAAATGAAAACTAGAGACTTTGATGTAAAAGAGGGAAATACAAACTTCAAACGGACAACAGACTCTAAAAGATAAAGAAAATACAGACTCTACTAAGCATGTTTCAGAGCTTTCAACTTTTGTGTTTGTGGGGTTGTTCAGCCTTGCCCAGGTTTCGGCTCAAGATCCCTTTGTAGACTTCTCAACTCTTCCATGATTTGGTGGACATATCCCATAACTGAAGAAAACCCAATCAGATCCCTGTTCGGCTCAATTCCAATGATGTCTGGAAGAAACTTGAGGTGCTTGAAGACTTGATTTCGTTCCCAAGTAGCAAAACTAGCCCACCAATAATAGAGAAGGCTCGGAGTTTTATCTCGAATCATAAACATAGGAGGAGTCTCATCTCTTGCCCTTTTCTGACCAATTGTTTGCGGGGAAACCATGCTGATCCTAAGAAAAGAAAAAAATAAAACTTAAACTTTTTTTCTTTCTTTTTTTTTAAAAAAAACAAAATCTGATCTTGTTAACACGCCCTTTCAGCACTTGAAGAAGATTTGAAGGCTGTGTGACAGAATCCGGTATGACACATAGATAGCGGTTCTTGCAAAATAAGTCCTTCGGCGCCCTTTTGTAGGCGTTTGGCTGTTTTCCAAAGAATGGTGTTACCTTGACTAAAGACATTTATTTACCCCCCTAAATTTAACACATTGTTTTTTGAAAAACAGAATTAGTTGAGCCTGATATGGGTTGCCAACATATCCCACATCCGGTGAGAATCAAACTTGCGTAGTTCGACAAAACAGGCTATATTATTCTTTTTAAAAGAAACGAAACCTCTTTGTTCATTTTTTTTTCAAAATTTACCAGAGTTTCGGTATTATTTGGTACTTCTAAGACATGTGATTAAATCCCTTAACCCTATAAACTGGTATTTTACTTTTCTTCAAACCCCCCTTTTTTTAAAAAAAATAAACTGGTCAGCATGCAGGTCCGAAACAAATAAATGCACAAACATGATGCATCATAGTGGTCTTTTCTTTTCAGATACACCTGTCCTAGACAGGCCCAACCCCTGTGTTGAGTCTCCTAAGTCAAAATGCACATGATGCAAAAAAACGTTCCTACTAGGGATCCGGCATGAGGCTTTGTTATTTTAAGTTAAAATCCTGTTGGAAAAAGTATCTAGACTGGCTTACTCGAGCGGACAACTCGAGTCGAGGAGGGTCAGTGTACCGGTAGTATGGCTTTCCGGCTTAACTGGTGGTACTCCCCGCCTAAAACATGTGTAACTAAATCCTTCACCGGATGCCAAGCACCTCGACTATCTCAAAGAAAGTGGGCTATGTCCAGCAAATGCCCGATGTTAAATTCAAGAAGACTCAGAGGAGAGGTGGGTATCGGCACAGTTTATATACAATTCACAAAATATCAAAACTGTAGAAGCAACATTTAGCACATTAAGACAAACATATAATAAAATCAGATAATAAATAAGTCAAATACAACAATTATTCAAAGCTCGAATTCTTAAACCCTGAACCAGTGGTTATGGGTTAATTTCCCCAGCAGAGTCGCCAGAGCTGTCACACCTCCTTTTGGCGCGCCCTTACACCGGGGGTAGACGCGAGGGAGTTTTTCCATTTAAAGTGACAATATTCGAAATGGGATTATTTTGTTTATTTCAGAGTCGCCATTTGGAATAAATTATGGTGTCCCAAGTCACCGATTTATTTAAATCCCAAACCGAGTAAATCCCAAACCGAGGAAATTTTGACTTTCCAAATGAACTCTGCGAACCAGAAATTCTAAGTAAGGAATTTTGTTGACCCGAGGGAAGGTGTTAGGCACCCCCGAATCCCGTGGTTCTAGCACGGTCACTTAAACCATTATAAATGGCTAAAATATTTGATTTTGATACATGTTATGAATTAAATGCTCTTATTAAACTTAAAACCACTTTATTATGTAAACTATACATTTAAAGTTTTAAACACGGGCCTAGTCACTGACCTGGGGCTCAGGTCCGAATAAATACATGGTTAAAACAGGACCTAGGCCGTTTGATCAAACACGGGAGTCCAGGTTTCCCAAAGATTGGATTTTGATTCTTTTCTTTTAAACCAAACTCAACCTCAATACAATTAAACCAAGTACTTACTGAAATTTATTCTAGCTATTCTGACTGTATTCAGCAATTCGTAATAACGCACATTTACTCAATTGACTAAGATGCTACTCTTTTTTTTTTTGAATTCGAACTCATACCCATGTTTAGAGTGTATCATGGCATTATTTAGTGTAAATCGGTCAAAACCTAGGTCTTATTATAATACCTATTTGTACCTTGTTTTCACCAATTTTACAACTAATTTCTAACACTTATGGTAACCCTTATTGCAGATTAAATCTGAAAATGAATTGGCAGAAAGCTAATGTGTTTGCGTATGTGACTTCGAGTACTTGCGAGTATGCCATTTCCAAATTTAAACGGATCCAAACATTCTGATGCTTCTATTCTTTAATAAGGTCTTTTAATCCAAACCACCTTCCTACTTTTCCTTTAACCTCTGTGATGGAGCAGATCAAGACTAGAATGACTCAAACTAACAACAATTCTTATGGTGAGACAAACCAAGAACTAAGAAACTTAAATTGGCAAACTAACCAGAGTGCTAACAGTTATACTAGTTCAGCACATTCTTATTCAATTAACAGACCGAAAGTGACAACAACTGCTAAATGTCCTAGCTCGTTGTTTTACACATATTTATACAAAAAAACAACTAAGAGGAAATTGGCTACAACTGATGTATTATTCTATTAACCTATATAGATCTGAGTAAAATACTTCATACAGTCCATATGCAATCCCTTTGAATACAAATGAAGTTCATTCTAAATTACATGGAATCCAACTTTTTAGTCCATAAACTATACCCAATATCTACTGCAATTTAAATTCCAATCCAGTCATGTAATGCTAGTTGAATTTTTATGAACAACTGATCCAATCATAGAAAGACTATCAAGAATACAACAAAATTATTAAACTATGAATCCATAGCAGAGAATGAGCTTCAATTTCATTTCCTGTTCAATAAAAGCTACATCGACTTAGTTTTGAAGTGTGTACCTGAGTATGAAAATCCAAAAAAAGGAGAAGGAATAATCAGCAGTGGCAGTAACAATACAACAATAACAAACATCAACCAGCAACAACAGATAAACCGGGAGCAATTTGGAGTTTCAAAACAGCCGCAAACACAGTTCCGACAGTTTGTAAAACCAAGCAAGATTGATAGAACAGCCCAGAAAATAAAACCCAAAACTTAAACTTGAATTCAGGGACTAGAGTGTAGACAAACAATTCTTTCTCTTCAATGTAACAATAAACTCTCTTTACTCTCACAAATGCTCCTTCAGAATGATTGAAAGGAACCCTGAGACTGATTTCAAACTCTAAGAATGCTCTTTCCAAGACTGGATTTCAAGACCAAAGAAGAAACAGAAGAGAAAATGATTGCTTCCATACTGGAAAAGGCTCTCAAAGATTAGAAATCCTTCTAAAAGACTGCAAAAACTGATCTAGGCTGAGAGAATTCTTAAGGCTTGAAAAAAAAACCTTTCCTTCTATTCTGAAAATTGCCCCTTATATAACTGAAAGATCCCCCTTAACAACCTATTTTTATGAGTTAAAAAATGATCAATCCCTTCACTTCCCCCACCTTCTTTTGTCTAAGTATGGGAGACTAATTTTAAAACCCTCAAGCTCAGAATATAGTGAGTGTCCTGCTGTACAGCAGGTTCCACTATCTCTAAAGATGCCAGCTAGGGTGTATTTACACTATGGCCTGCCCTAATGGTTCAACACATGCTCAAGGGTGGCAGTCCACTAAGCTCTAAAATTTCTATTTAAATTGCAGCTAAATTCAATTCAGCTATAACCAATTCAGATTCCTAAACTTAGCCATAAACAATTCAGATTTCAATTAAAGCAATGATTCGAACCAAACTTAGGCAGTATTGACAAAATCATTGTCATGTTGTTCTAACAAAACAAGCCTATACAACTAATCGACGATATTCATTTAATCAATTACAACACATATAATTGATAACAAACAATCGACGTATAGACCAGTGATTCATAGTTTTCGGGCAAGATAGGGGCAACACAAAACTAATTATTCGACGATATTAATCGAAGTGAATATGTATACTATAACAAACACAATTGACAAACAATCAGAAGCAACAAATCGACCAAATAAAAGGTTTGAGAGAAGAACAGAAAAATTTGACAAACTTAAAAAGATGAAAAATAATAACACAACTAAACTAACAAACAAAAATAGATAAGGATAGAAGAAAGAAAAGAAATACCTCAAAAATGAAAAATCAGAAACAAACGGACTTGGACCACTTTGGACTTGAATCTTTTGAGGCCAAACGGACTTTAGTCGAGTGTTCTCAAATGAGAACACTTCGACTAAAGCCCATTGAACCATCAAAAATCTTCAAACAAGCTCGAAACTCTTCTAGGATTCTTGGGGCTCGGATTTGGGGGTTCGAGTAGTTTGGGTTGGATTCGAACCAAACCAGTGTTGGTTTGGTTACGAGGGAGGTCTGGGGATGACAGGGTGTGAGTTTGGAGCGGATTGGGGTACCTTAGGGTCTGGCTCAAATCTTCGATCGAAGATTCGAGAAGCTGGAGTGTGATTCGAGGTAAACCAAGCCTGTATTTGGGTTGAGGGGGTCGTGGTGCTATAGGGGTGTTAGTTTGGCGGTGAAAAGGACCGGCGCCGCCGGATTTTCAGGCGAGGGGAGAGGCGGCGGCTAGCTAGGGTTCTTGGGGTGTTTGGTTTTGGTGAGAGAGACGAAGGGGAAGGGGTCGTTTGGAAATGAACGGGTAAAGGGGTTTGGGGGGTCTTTGACACATTAGAAATTAACTTTTTAATATGATGGGATCCAACGGCTCAAATTTAAAAGAAATGATGGGGCGATCCGGTCAAACCGAGTATCGGGTCGAGTACAGGGAACGTGCATGGAAGGATTAATCCTGGCCATTGATCAATTTGAGATCAACGGCCCAGATTAAATGTGATCAGCACGACGTCATTTGGACGTCCCTGCAATGGGTTGATTTGGACCGGGTATAGACAGTGTTTTTGGCCTGGACTTTGGTCACAAATGAGGCGGCCCAGTCCGATTTTTTTTGTTCTTTTCACCCTTTTCTTTTCCTTCTTCTAATATAACAATTAACAAAACTCCTAAAAAATGTAAAACCAAGATTAAACTACACCAACATTAATTAAATCAACCAATCAACAATTAATCACACAAATAAAATCAACAACGGAAAAAACATGAAATGCATATTTTTTGCGATTTTTCTTTTACACAAATTATGGTTAATTAATTTCTAAAGATGCATGATTAATTCCTAAATGTATGCAACATATATTTTTGTATTTTTATATTAGTTCAACAAATAACACGCACAAGAAAAATGCAAATAAATACGAGAAGTAATACAAAAATCTACAAAATCACACACAACACAAATAAAAAATATTTTATTTTGAATTTTGAGAGTAACTCTCCTATAGGGCAAAAATCACGTGCTCATAGGGACTATGGCTTAGTCCGACCGAGTGGCATTGTACTGTGTTGTTGGCTATAAATGAGCCGGTAAACCTCCTACTTGGATGGTCATGGGTATATTTGGGCTGCGTGTCGGTTATTTGAATCCCATGAGGATCGTTATCACTGTTTCTATGATTATAGCATGTTTTCATGATATTAGTCCTGAGCTAAACACTGTATAAATATGATTTGCAAATTCTGAGATTTCTGAACACCTAATTCTATAATTACTATTAAACGGAACTAAAAATAGTAAGTTATTTGTGCCTGTGAGGCTTGCATGCATATAGCTGGACTGATAGTGGATTAGGCTGCGCGCCGCAGCATATGTTACTATGATATTGCGCTTGGGCTGTAGGAGCCCCTCCGGAGTCTGAATCCCGATAGTGAGCGCGGGTACCCAAATGGATCGGGCTACGTGTCGTAGCGTCATGTTCATGGGCATTTGCATTGCATTCATTCATTTATACTTATCTACTCTATCTGTTACTGTTTTCCCTGAAATTTACACTATTAAAAAGGAAATGAAACACTGTTATAGCTTTACTGTGTGGTATTTTGGGATTTCTTGCCTTCAATATCATTATACATGTCTATTACCGCTGATTTGGAAGTACTCACTTTACTCCCTGCACCATGTGTGCAGATCCAGGTACTTCAGGGCATAACTGAGCTTATAGCTACTATTCAGAGCTGTTATCTGGAGTTAGTCGAGGTAGCTGCCTGGAGTCCGCAGGACCCGACTCCTCCTCTATTTTCCTGTATTTGACTTTTCCGCGTATTGTAGGCTATATTGTATTACAATATCACTATATTATTCTGGTAGAGGCTCTTGACTCATGACCCCCAGATCTGTGGGAGGTTGTTTGTACTGGTTATTGGGATGTTTTCTATATAACTGCTAAAAAATCGAATATTTCTTTGTTGTTAATGATTTTGAATAAAGAATGTGAGCTCATAGCTCGGAATGTGTGTGTGATTGGCCGGGCTTGCCTAGAAATGTGTTGGGCGCCATCGCGACCGGGTTTGGGGTCGTGACATAGATAATCAGCGACTTCCCAGCATATTCCATGTTTTCAGGATGGTGTACTGCTGGCAAGTTAGAATGTCCTTATTGTATGGAGGAAGCATAATCTTTTAGATTACGTCATGGTGGAAAACCAACTTGATTTGATAGTCATAGAATGTTCCTTGAACAACATCATCCATTTAGGAAAGATCGTAAAAACTTTCTTAAAGGTCAGACTGTCAAAAGGCTACCACCAGCACTTAGAACAGGAAATGAAATTTTAAACCAAATTAGTGAGTTAGGGCTAAGAAAAGTAATAGAGGAAGATGCACAAGTAGTTAATTTGAGAATATGTAAATCTTGTGGATGGAAAAAGCGATGCATCTTTTGGGATTTGCCTTATTAGAGTTCTAACATGATTCGACATAATCTTGACGTCATGAATATTGAAAAAAATATCTTTGATAATGTATTTAACACAGTTCTTAATGTTAAAGACAAAACCAAGGACAATCCCAAAGCACGTCTGGATATGCTAACTTGTTGCGATAGACCTCAGTTGGCAAAGGATGCTGGTGGAAAATATCCCAAAGATACATATACAATAGATAATGAAGCAAAAGATATCTTATTCGATTGGGTGAAAAGTTTGAAGTTTCCAGATGGGTATGTTTCATATTTAGGGCGTTGTCTAGAGACGAACAAGTCTAGGTTATTTGGCATGAAAAGTCATGATTGCCACGTGTTCATGCAACGATTAATACCTATTGCCTTTCGTGAACTACTTCCTAGTAATGTATGGTAAACACTTACAGAATTGAGCTTATTTTTTAAATATCTTACTTCGACCACTCTACGAGTGGCTGACATGGAGAGATTATCAATAGACATCCCACAGATCTTGTGTAAGTTGGAATGTATATTTCCACCGGGGTTTTTTAACTCAATGAAACATTTGCCCGTGCACCTGCCATATGAAGCAAGAATTGCTGGACCTGTACAATATCGATGGATATATCCTTTTGAGAGGTAAATTTAAAACTTCTATGTCATAATAGTGAAAAATATGCTACACATGGCTTTTTAATTTAACGGTCCATTCGTTTATCTATTTAGGTACCTTGGAACTTTGAAAAAAAAAGATTGGGAATATAGCTAGTGTTGAGGGACCTATTTGTGAAGCATACTTGATGACAGAGTCAACACAATTATTTTCTCATCATTTTGAACCTCATGTCATTACACGTATTCACAATGTGGACCGAAATGATGATGGTGGTGTTGTAGAAGATCATAAAGGAAATTTATCAATCTTTACACATCCAAGTCGACTATCGGGATAACCAAAAAAGAGGAGTTTGTCCTTGAAAGAAATCAAGGCTGCCCAAACTTACATTCTACTAAATTGTAAAGAGGTTGAGCCATTTGTAAGGTAACATTTGAAAGGTATACTTGCTTAATATAACAAATATTCATATATCAGAAGCACTAATTTGAACTTATTTTGTTGCAACGAAGTATGTACGTGGAACGTTTACAAGAAGAATATCCGAATCTATCTCAGGATCAAATAGATGAGAATCTTGAAACATATTTCTCTATATGGTTCAAGCAATATGTAAGCCTCCAACAATAATTTACTTTTATAAAATAATGTACATAAATTGACTTGTTAAATTTAACTAAGTGTTACAATTTTTTAAATAGGTCCAAAGCAATCATATTGAGAATGCATTCTTGTGTAGCCTTGCTCATGGACCATTGACAAGCGCGATATGTCATTCAGTGTATTTTGTTAATGGATATAAATTTCACATAGAAAGTCATGGTAGCGCAAGATCAACAATGAATAGTGGAGTTTGTATATCGGATCCAAATGTTGGTGACTACTATTGTCGTATACAAGAAATTATACAAGTAGAATACCGTGAAGAACCTTTAAATAATACTATATTATTCAAGTGTGAATGGTTTGATCCAACAATGAATGTTGGTGTTAAAAAGCATAATCAATACAAATTGGTGGATATTAACCATCGTCGTCGATCTAAAAAATGTGAACCTTTTATTCGTGCGATGCAAGCAACTCAAGTGTGTTATGTTCCTTACCCTAGCAAGAGAAAGGACAAGGAGGATTGGTTAGCTGTATTGAAAGTTAAACCTCGGAATGTTGTTGAATTACCCGATGATGAAGTGATGGCAATTTCATATGTGAATCTCCCCTTCCAAGTTGAAGAAGTTGAAGATCATGTGATAGATATGACATTGTCGTTCATGAAAATATACTCTTACATGATCCAAATGGGGGTTTAATTGAACGTTGATGATGAATTATTGTTAGATCTTCATGAAACTGAATAAGAAGAAGAAGAACAAGAAGAAGAGTATGAAACTTACTATGTTTTGTTTGTTGAGGAAGATGAGGAAGATTTTGTAGAAGAAATAGATAGTGACTAGTGTGTTAATTAAAAATATGTTGATGTATCTTACTATGTTTTGTTTGTTGTAATCTAAGCTGAATGTTATGTGTTTTATTTGTTGTAATCTAAGTTGAATGCTATCTTTAAGAATATATCTATATTTATTGCTTTTCTTTGATGTCTAACTTCTCACTTATTTCCCTAAATTTATCACTTACTATAAAATTAAAAAATCTAGCAGTAATTTTGGCCCAATTCTTGACTTCTATCAATATTTTCTGTTTGCAGGGACTTAATTCTTGACTTATACCAATTTATGACTCTAATTTGCTTACATGTAATTTTTTTTGTAGATATGACTCGAGGGAAAGTCAGAGATGGCATGGTTCGTGGAGGCAAGTCTTCAATTAGGGGTAGGGGTAATTCTGTTATTCGTTCGAATATGCCTTCTGTTCCCATTCTCATAATCAGTCCTCAACAAGGTGGTACAAGTTTTTTAGTTTGGCATAATCACATAAATCAAGTACAAACTTTAGCTCCTAGCAGTACGACACCCGTTCAAACATCAGGTCATGGTAGTACCCCAACTATTCATTCTGAATCATCTCCTAATACACCTGATCAGAGTAACCCAATAGGTGAGGGCATATCTACTCAAAGCAACACAATTGGTGAAGGTGAGTGCACCAGTAGTCGCGGGCAGCAGACACTTGTTACTCTTTCTCCTACAAGGTTAGTCCATATTTTTACTATTGTTTTTTATATGGAAATTTTGATTTATGATACCCCTTCAACTATTGTTTTCAAATTTTTTCAAGTTAGAACCTAGTGGATTATGCTCGTCGAAAATATTTAAATCTTTCAAGCATGAACTTGATCCAAATGTCAATTGGAAAAGTGTCTCTGACGAGATAAAAAACTTTTATTGGGGAGAATTTAAGGTATAACTTCTCATTATATAATGAATTTAGGAAGTGTATTAACTGTTATAAATAAGATACTAATATTATAACTTTATAAAATTATTTCAGAAGAAATTCTATTGGGACTCTTCCATTGAAAGTGCAGTGAGCAGCCAATGGGAGAATAAGGCATCAATAAGGTACAAAGATCTCATTTCCAAAATAAAAGCTAAAAAAACTAGGCCAAGAGGTGTTCCAGTAGAAGTGTGGGAAAGTTGGGAACAACTTTGGAAAGATCCTAAGTGTGTTGAAAAGTCAGAAATAAATACAAATAATCGTCGTGGCGGTAGGGATGGAGTCTCCACCGGGACTCACACAGGCGGCTCTGTCTCCATTGGGTAGTATCGCAAGAGACTTGTAAGTATATTGTAAGTTTTAACTTAAAATTTCTTCTTGTTGGTGTTAAGAATTGCTTATAGTAAACTTAGCTTTCATTAGGGGTTATGCTTCTAGTTTTAATCCAAGTAAAGCAGTGAGTTTTTATGTTAAAATGTTGCATTATGGTTTTGTTCCTAATAATTATACATTTCCTTTTGTGATTAAATCTTTGTCTAGTACTAAAGAGTTATTTTTTAGTGAAGCCTTACATTTTTCACTAATTAAATTTGGACATATGTTGGACCTTCATATAGTAAATTCATTTTTACATATCATGATTCTATTTGATAAAATTCCTGAACCAGATATTGTTTCTTGGAATGTGATCATTAATGATCGTGGTCAAAATGGTTGTATTTATGAGGTTCTTGGTGTAATCAATGAGACGTGTCGATACGGGGTTGAGCCTAACTTGATTACATTTCTTGGACTTGTCTCGTCGTGCTTGAAAACAGGTGTTTTTGGTATAGGGAAGTTGATTCATTTGTATGTAAGAAAGACAATGGTAACATGGACTTCACTTCTTGTTTGTTTTATACAAAAAAGTGAACTAGAGAAAGCTAGTGTAATGATCTTTTACTGTGCTTCTTGTTGAAATGGATAATGTTACTGCTTCTTGTTGCTTAATGTAGCAGAGCAGTGTTAGTGACTCCTCAGCTGAAATGGATAATGTTACTGCTTCTTGTTTCTTAATGTAGCAGAGCAGTGTTAGTGACTTCTCTGCATTTTTCTAAAAAAAATTGTATGCTCGTCATTATCCCTTTACTGTGCGGGTGAAATGGCTCAAATGTTGTTCTAAAGCTTTTAATCTGTTGATGTGCATTCTCTTAATGATCTCAATCAAATATTCGAACTACATATAGAGTCCGGAATAAGAAATGAAAATAGGTGTTGTAAATAATATTTTCTTACAGCATTAAGGTATAAAATTTAGCCATCGTATAAAATTACAGCATTAGTCTTCTCTTTTGTATAAAATTACTGTTTAACCAAAAAATGATAATTTGGTCAAAGCTAGAATTTAAGATAAGAAATCGGGTTACTGATAATCAAGAGATCAAAAGTATAATAGGCTTTCTTTAAACAAGAATAAGCAATAAAGAAATTTGTATTCCAATATGATGTCAATGATATTTCGTGTCCCTACAAATGATGAGACTTCTTTCTTTCATAGTTGATTCTAGGTAAAAGAATGAAACCTAAGCTTTAATGAGACAATTATGAGTAATAAATGACATTAAATAAGCCGTTACACAATCATTCCTATTAAATACCAATTTTCCAACGTATCAGGTATTTAATACTGAATTTGGACTCCTTTTTGTCTTCAGATCCATGTCTTCAATGCCTTTCGATCCGTTGGCTTTAAATGACTCGAATTGGTACGGGAATCATATCTAAACTGCTTCTCGTGCCTGTTTAACTTCCTCTTCCTGTATCTTTCGTCACCAGATTCTTGTCTTTTGAATCCTTAAGAATTCCTAGACCTAAATGCTTCATTTAGGTACGAGATACGTATCTAAATTACACCCCTTGCCTATTTTGAGTTCTTTTCTCGTGTCTCTCAATTAATTATTACTTGTTGACCTTTTGACCAATCCACGTGTTATGTCACGTCATCTTTAATATAAATTCATTTTTTCCCAATACAATTACAGCATAGTATAAAATTAATAAGTCAAAACAATACTAATTTTACTTAATTACATCATAGTATAAAATTACATCATTAGTCTTCTCTTTTGTTGGTCATGTATTCATAGACCAACATTTTTTCTTCTCCTAGCATACCTGCACAAATATCAGAAATTGATATATCTTACATGGATTAAAAGGCCAAAACAAAAAACAAAAAGTAGGTTTCCTACTTCTGGACCTAGATTTTGCCTGGCATTCTATAAGTTTAGACTTCTAATTTCCTTTTGCACGATCAGTCTGGTACATCTTGCCCGAATAGTTGTATATGTTTGAAGAATAGTTCCATTAAAAGAACATGTTTTAGTTGTCCTCCCTTACGTCTTCACGTAGTGGGCATGTTGTACTACGTTGCTGCCCCATTTACTTAGCATGTCTCTGTTGTAAAAGTCTTTTCTAGATATCAAAATACATTATAAATATCCATTTGGGACTTCCTTGATTATTGCATAACAGTATCTTCCAGGTTGCCTTTGGAAACTCTCCTTTTAGCTTATCGTACATGCTCAAATTCAATAGTTTTCTGTATTCAAAACCTATTCAGGAGACTGAAGAACCTTACTTTACTCAATTTGTCTTTGTACAGTGATGTGTATTTTTCATAGTTGGAGTTAACAGTGACGTGTGACAAAACTTCTGGTTCTACAATAGTAATATTTTCATCCTTTTAAAAATATGTTTTTTGTATAGGCTGTTGAAAAGGGTCGAGACCTAACACCAAATGAGTTACATTTGTACGTCCATACACACGGGCATGATGAAAAATCTTAATCTTGATGAGAAAGCTCGAATCGTTCATGTAAGTCCAATATTTTATAAACTTATATACTACAATGTAAAAAGAGTATGAAAAGTATCCTCTCTGTTGGTTAATTAAATGCTCAACATTCTTAACTGTTTTAATTTCACTACTTATTACACCTCTTTTACAGAAAAGGTATCAGAAAATATTACAGGAACAAACACAAACTCAATCTGATATTGATCAATGGAAAGCGTATTACGAAGCCGCGGGAGGGGAAAAGAAAAGAAGAGTATATGGTCTTGGATCTCAAGCAAAATGCTACTATGGACCGAATCTTCGTGGCTCTTCTGGATTAGATGCTTCATCGTCAATACCACCTTCGAGTGCTCAGTCAGCATCGAACCTGGATGAGATAGTGATGCGTTTGATTCCTGCACTAACAGAGTACATAGTTCCTATGCTAACTGATCATATGCTTCCAGTATTGACTGAGCGGGTGCGTGAAATAATTTCGTCACCCTCCCTGACTTCTACTGACCGCCCATCAGATGTGGTACCAACAGCACATGCTTCTCCTATTGCTACTATTCTTGGGGTTCATCCATCGGTTTCAGATGATGACCTTAACCCCTAAGCCTCGTATTTGGAAGCTTTTTGTTTTGAACTTTATTGTTGGTGTTAGGGATAATTCAAACTTAATTGTATTAGCTATATGCATTTTGATATCATTTTGGACCTTGAAATATGTTAATTTGTATGAATTTTAGTTATTATTAAGGATATCTAATAATTTACATACAATGTGCCTAAGCAGGGAAAATTTATAATATTCGATAAAAAGATCTAAAAGGGAAAAATGTTGCGACATATTGCGACGGATATTTTTTGTAACAAAAATAAATATATAAAATAACATTGCGACAGACAATTTTGGTCGCCAAATAAAAAGCTGAAATGAGTCTCAAAATATTGGCGATAGATTAGCGACCGACTTTCTGTCGCAAAACCATGCCAGCGACGAAATGCATTGTGAATTTAGCGACACAATTTTCTAATATATTGCTATAATTTTGTCGCAAATTATAGCAACGGACAGTGTTCGTCGCTAGAACATCGCTAAAATTGCGAAGGATTCCATTTTTTCGTCGCAAACAGCTTAGCAACGAGCAAATCAGCAACAAAGTCTAATCCATCGCTAATCCGTCGCTAATCCTGTTTAGCAACAGAAAAAGGCTATTTAGCGACAGATTTCGGTCGTCGTTAAATGCTGTTTTTATGTAGTGTCTCAAAAATTAATTAAAACGGCTTAGTTTGCAAAACAGTATAATTATCAGGACTGAGTTCAAATAACGTATCAAAATAGTGAGGTAACAGTGAAAATAATCCCCGATGGATTCAAATAATCAGCATTCAGCCCAAAATATGGCAATAAGCTCAAGTCATGATGGTAAACAAAACAGTGCAGTCAACTACGCGGTAAAATATCAATGGGACGGACCAAGTCACAATCCCCAATGGTGCTCTACCCCACACTCTCTACCCGGCGTGCTAGTCACCTCAATATAGCACTACGATGTGCAATCCGAGGTTTCAA
This sequence comes from Nicotiana glauca, assembly GCA_026770625.1. Taxonomy (NCBI): domain Eukaryota; kingdom Viridiplantae; phylum Streptophyta; class Magnoliopsida; order Solanales; family Solanaceae; genus Nicotiana; species Nicotiana glauca. Next base: position 43,902 of record MU734850.1, read on the forward strand.
ACCCTCACGATATTATTTACTATCATTACTCACCTCGAACCGCCGAAATCTCTAGCTCGAGTCGCCTTTGCCCCTCAAATCGGCCTCCACACATGCCGAATTTATCCAAATCTAGAGCGAATACATCACAATATGGTAAGGGAATAAAGCCCAATCAAAAACAAACAATAACGGGCACAATTCCCGAAATTAAAAAAACCCGAGCCCCAGGCCCACTTCTCTAAAAATCAGCAAAATTAACATTATCGGATTTCTTATCTCGCCACGAGTTCATACATACCAAGAACTCTCAAATCCGAGCTCAAATGGCCTATCAAATGCCCAAATCAAATTTCAAAATCTCAAGCCCTAGTTCTTCAATTTTTGGCTTAATTTTCATGAATTTCTAGGTTGATTTCACAGTAAAAACGAGTATTGAGATAACAAAATATTACCTCCAATCGATTCCCCTCGAATCCCTCTTTAATCTCCACCAAGAAGCTCTCAAAATGATCAACCATGGAGGAAAAATGACCCAAAATCGCGAAAATGAGCTTTTAAAACATTCTGCCCAGGTCACTGTAGCTAACCCTATGCGATCGCATCCGAGCTACTACGATCGCATAGCACAAATTTTCGAGGCCTCCAAATGCCCTATGCGATCATAACTTGACATCCGCGATCGCAACGCACCATCCAAATCAACACTGTGCGATTGTAACACTACCCATGCGATCGCATAGCACAACCAAACAACCCCTATAATTCATTCTATGCGATTGCAGCCCTTGCTTTGGGATCGCATAGAGCAAAATTGCTCAGCACTGACTGTTGCATTTCTGCAGCATTTTCCAACTTCAAAAATTCTCATTAGCCATCCGAAATCACCCCGAGGCCCCTGGGACCTCGACCAAAAGAACCTACATGTCTTAAAACATCATCCAAACTTGCTCCAATAGTTAAAACACCTTAACTAACACCAAAATAATCAAATTACATCGAATTCAAGCATAAATTCTTTAAAAACTTTCGAAATATTCATTCGATCAAAAATCCTATCCAAAACATGTCCGAATAAATTGAAATTTTGCGCACACATCACATATCACATAACGAAGCTACAGCAACTCTTGGAGTTCCATTCCGATCCTCGAACCAAAATCTCACCTATCAACCGGAATCCGCCAAAATACTAGCTTCGCCAAACAAGCTAATTTCTACATCGGAACTTCCAAAATCAATTCCGATCACACTATAAGTCACAAATCATCTAACGAAGTTAACCAAATCATAAAAACTCTGATCCGGAATCATACACGAATAAGTCAACTCTTGGTCAAATCTTCGAATTCAAAGCTTTCAAGTGAGACTGTTTCCTTCAAATTCATTCCAAATTTTCCTAAAAACCAAAACCAATGATCTATATTAATCACAATACATAACATGGGGCAAGTCATGCCCGAACTGGCGATCAAAGCGCAAAGGCTCAAAACGATCGATCGGGTCGTTACACATGACTAGTGACACCTCGGTATCGGGCTGTATTGGTTTTACTTCCACGTTGTACTATTCACTGCTTACTTTGGAATTATTCATTACGTTTTAGACTTAATTCTTATTATTTAATTGCTTAAAACTGAAATGAAAAAGTGTCGGCTGGCCTTCTCTTCATGAGAGGCGCCATCACGATCGGGTCCGGGTTTAGGGTCGTGACAATTAAGTTTAATATTAAACATTTTTGTAGCTTATATCTTTATCATTAATTATTATTCTACAATTCAAAATACATTTTAATAATATTTTAAAAAACTTATACTTAATATGGCCCCAAGACTAGTCTTATGATAATAGCATATAGCTTCTTACAGATAAAAAAAATGGACTTATAAATATGAAGGTAGTAGAAATTAATTATATAAATTAATACCCGTATAACGAATAAAGGATAAAGAAATATAATAGATAATATTACATTCTAGATATGTTTCGTTTATAGCTAGATGGTAAATGAGATTGTGGTTGAAAACTTTTCTTTCCCGTGGCTCGATCGGAATAAAGTATATAATTTTTTTTTATTTCCTGTTCAACCAGCTTATCAAATGAAAATGGTTGAAAATTAGAGTTGTATTTGAATATAGTTATAAATAGAATTCTATTTATGGTGAATGTCTATACTTAGAGAGATTCTAGAGTTTATTACTTGGTGGTAAAGTCAGTCTCTTCCTATAAATAGAGGGTTTTATTCCATTGTAATTTATTACATATCAATAAGAATTCGCTCTCTCTCTACTTTGCTCTGCAATACTCTTCTTCTTCTTTTATTAATTCATAACACGTTATCAGCAGGAGACTCTAACCAATTGAGTAGAAGCTTTGGGATTGAGAATAATGATTGTCAATTGTTCTATGAACTTCCTTCATAATTAAATTCTGGAATTAGGGTAAGTATTTTACTCTCTCTTTTAAAATTTTGACATTCTATAATTTGATTTTAAATACAAGCAAAGATGATAAATTTTGATAGCAACTCTAATGGAGTTTGAAAGAAATTGTAACCACCCAAAGTGGTAAAATTTATATGCCTTGCCATGATCAAATTCATGTATGATTGTGGGCAAATAATTGAAAACCCGTCACATTGAATTTGCTCAATTCTCATTCCCTTTAGAGAATGTGATAGCAGTATGTGATAAGACTGAAAGAATACAAAATTATTACTATGAATGTATCAATGGATGTGGACATGGCAATAGATGAAATTATAATCGTCATCATTGTGATAATGAGAACAATAAGAATTTTCAAAATAATCCTTCACTTTGTGAAAATAATATTTGTCATTGATTTGACATGAGATTTTATAAAATCACATATACATTGATTATGTTCTATGATGTGAATGTGATAATATCTGATTTATAAATCCATATTCATTCTTCAAAGAATATGAACGAGCTAGTGGTAGCGAATATACCACACTCACCTCTAGAAGGAGGTTTGAGATGATATAAGAAAATAATGTCATTATTATGGCATGAATGGTCGTTGGTCACGTACCTATTGTACGCCAAAATATTTTGGCAATATAATTATTAAAGGACAACAATAATGCAAGAAACATATCTTGCGTCACGACCCATTTTTACAAATAGGTCATGATAGTGCCTAACACCATAGTTAGGCCAGCCGAGTGTGGAATTATGATTTAAATACCCATTTTAGTTTAACCCGAACCAACATATTAATTACTTCTAGTAAATGAAGAAAAATCAGCAGAACTATAAAATACAAACATAGCAAAATAGACCCCAAAAATGATCATCCATACAGTGTGTGTGCCAGAACCCGGTGTCACTAGCTACGAGTGACCAATAGAGTATACACAAAAGATACAAAATACTGTCCTACTGTCTGAATCAAAATAGATAGAAAAACCATAAATACAAGAAAGGACTTCTTCAGTTGCGAATCGGCATGACAAAGAAAGCAGCTCACCGTAGAAGTCCCTAGGCTAACTCACTGCTGCGTGCCCGAGTACTATCCAGATCCACCTGCCTCAAAACCTGTACATTTAAGTACAGAAGTGTAGCATGAGTACATAAACCACGTGTACTCAGTAAGTATCCCGTCTAATATCGAAGAAGTAGAGACGAGAGGTCGAATTGATACTTACTAAGGTCCAAATAATATGATATAATAGAGGGAGTTATACAACACAATAAATTATCAATGATACAGGTACCACAGAAGGATTTTTACTCATATTCTTGCCTTAATCAAATTTCCAATTCCTTTCTTTAATTGGCAATTAGTATTACTACCCTAATTAACTGCAACACATAGATCATGCACAAACATGCCGAGGTCGACGACCCGTTCCAACAAAAAATAAATGTGCACTGCCGAGGGTCGAGTGACACGAACCATAGATGCATCAATTATCACCGAGACGATCGGCCCGGTCCAAAATCATCAAGACAATATCAAGAAAAATACATAAGGCTCATTTACACACAATGAAAAATCTCTACCAAGGCTCAATAACTTTTTTATGTTCACTCTCGTGCTCTCAAGTCTCTAACAATTTACAACGTTCAAATTTGCAACTTTAAAGTAAGACTTATTCCCCAAGTAGGCATGCGTGGGTCCTAAACTACCCGGACAATTTTTATATAGTAGCAACGTACGGACTCTCGTCATCGCGTACGTATGTAGCCCCCGTATTTAGCAACAATTACTCATTTAAATCCTATGGGGACAATTTCCCTCTTACAAGGTTAGAAAGGAGACTCACCTCGCTTCAAAGTGCACTCTCAATCTCCAAGAAAGAGCTCAAGTCCTTAATTCGAAGCCCGACAATCCCGAACTAATCAAACGAAGCAAGAACTAGAAAATAAAGGCTTACAAGATCGAGTTCTAGCTATTTAATGAATTTCCTAGCCTCTAACACTAGTTTCCTAAATTCCGACGCCGGGGCAACGTGCCCGGATTCTGTGATTTTTTGAGGGAAGTTGTTCTCTATCACATAAGGATCACAATTATATGATTTCTAGTTCATTGCATGGCTAATTTTGTGTTAAAACCTTAATTCTCATTAATCCCTAGGTCTAGCTCAAATTCCTTGATTTTACCCAATCCTTGGTGTTAAATCTACCTAATGTTTATGTATTTGCACTAAAAATGAGTGGGGATTAGTTACCTCAAAATGTTATGTTGAAACCTCCCCTTTTGAATCACCAAAATCGCCTAAGAGTTGAGAGAGATATGGAAGAAATGAGCTGAAGCTCGAATTAAAAGCTGTTCTATCCCCTGCGATTTCCGCTTCTACGAAAGAAATCCCGCTTCTGCGGGTTCCGCTTCTGCTGAAATGGGCCGCTTTTGCGGAAAAGGGCCAAGGGGTCAAATTTAATGAACTTCAAGTCTCAACTTCCTACCAACGGGTCAAAATGCCCTTAAACTACTCGGATTGACACCAAATTTTGCAGGCAGGTCTTAACTGATATTTTGGACTTGTACCAAGTTTCGGAATCGAAATCCGAACCCGACACCTATAAAAGCGATAATTTCTTGATTTATTAAATCTTCGAAACTTAATCTTAACAATTTTTACATAAAATTCCAATACTCGAGCTAGGGACCTCGGAACTCGATTCCGGACATACGCCCAGGTCCCATATTTTCCTGCAGACCCTCGGAAATTGCCGAATCATGATTCCGAGTCCGTTTTCCCAAAATTTTGACCGAAGTCAAACTTGACCTTTTCAAAGGAACTTAAAGAAGCAACTAGGCTTATTTTTGCCCGAAATTCTTCTGACTTCCGAACCACCCGCCCCCGCGAGTCGTAATTTAGTTAAAGCAAATGTGGAAGGTATTATTTAGGGGAAAGGGGTTCGAAAATGCTAAACGACCAGTCGGGTCGTTACATTCTCCACCTCTTAAACAAACATTCATCCTCGAACGGACATAGAAAGGTACCTGGACTATTGAATAAGTGGGGATATCGGTTTCGCATGTCCTCCTCGGACTCCCAGTGCCTCCTCGACCGGTTGGCCCTTCCACTGGACTCTCACTGCATCAATCCTCTTGGATCTCAACTGGCGGTCCTGCCTATCAACAATGGCAACTGGTTCCTTCTCGTAGCCCAAACTCTCATCTAGCCGAATGGTACTAAAATCCAACACATGTGAATAGTCGGCATGATACTTCTAGAGCATCGACACATGGAAGACCGGATGAACTCCTGATAAACTGGGAGGTATTGCGAGCTCGTAGGCAACCTCTCCAACTCACCTCAACACCTCAAAGGGGCCAATGAACCTTGGGCTTAACTTGCCCTTCTTCCGGAATGTCATAATGCCCTTCATGGGCAAAACCTTCAGGAGGACTTTCTCACCAACCGCAAATGATAAATCACACGCCTTCTGATCCGCGTAGCTCTTCTGTCTGGACTGAGCTGTGCGGAGCCTTTCCTGAATCAACTTAACCTTATCCAGGGCATCCTGGAACAAATATGTATACAACAACCTAGCCTCGCCAGGCTCGAACCATCCGATAGGAGAACGACAATGCCGACCATACAATGCCTCATACGGGGCCATCTCTATGATGGACTGATAACTGTTATTATATGCAAACTCTGCTAAGGGTAAGAACTGATCCCACTACCCTCCAAAGTCGATCACACATGCTCCAAGCGTATCCTCTAAAATCTGAATTGTCCGCTCCGACTGTCCGTCGATCTGAGGATGAAATGTTATGCTAAGCTCCACGCGGGGCCCCAACTCTCGCTGAACAGCTCTCCAGAAATGGGAAGTGAACTGATGGCCTCTATCTGATATGATGGAGATCGGCACACCATGCAATCTCACTATCTCCCGAATGTAAATCTGGGCATACCTCTCTGCCGTATAAGTAGTCGCCACTGGAATGAAATGGGCAGACTTGGTCAATCTATCCACAATAACCCACACCGAATCAACCTTTCGCTGAGTCCGCGGCAACCCAACTATGAAGTCCATAGTGATGCGCTCCCACTTAAATTCCGGAATGGGCATCTGCTGAAGTAGGCCACCTGGCCTCTGGTGCTCATACTTGACTTGATGGCAATTCAAACATTTAGCTGCATACTCCGCAATGTCCATCTTCATCCTCCGCCACCAGTAATGCTGCCTCAAGTCACGATACATCTTCGTAGCACCTGGATGAATGGAGTACCTCTAACTGTGGGCTTTCTCTAGAATCCTCTCTCTCAAGCCATCAATATTAGGAACACATACATGGCCCTAAAGTCGTAATACACCATCCTCGCCCATAGAAACCTCCTTGGCGCCTCCCTAAAGCACCATCTCTCTAAGGACTACCAAATGCGGATCATCAAACTGTCGAGACTTAATCTCCCCTAACAACGAAGACTGAGCAACCACACATTCTAGGACCCGGCTGGGCTCTGAAATGTCCAATCTCAAAAGCCTGTTAGCTAGGGAGTGAATGTCCAAAACTAATGGTCTCATCTCAGCAGAAATGAATGCCAAGCTACCCATTCTCTTCGCCTTCCTACTCAAGGCATCCGCGACAATATTTGCCTTGCCTCGGTGATAAAGAATGGTAATGTCATAATCCTTCAGCAACTCGAGCCACCTACGCTATCTCAAATTAAGGTCCCTTTACTTGAACAAATGCTGCAAGCTGCGATGGTCCGTATACACCTCACATGACACCCCATATAAATAATGCCTCCATATCTTAAGAGCATGAATAATCGGCGCCAAGTCTAGATCGTGCACAGGGTAATTTTTCTTATGAACCTTCAACTGACGAGAGGCATATGCAATAACTCGCCCCTCCTGTATCAATACACATCCCAAGCCAACGCGAGAAGCATCGCAATATACCGTATACATCCCCGAACCGGAAGGCAATACAAGAACTAGTATCGTGGTCAAAGCCGTTTTAAGCTTCTGGAAGCTCTCCTCACAACATCGGACCAATAGAATGGGACACCCTTTTGGGTCAATCTGGTAAGAGGTGATGCAATGGATGAAAAGACCTACACAAATCATCGATAATAGCCTTCTAATCCTAAGAAGCTCCTGATCTTGGTCAGTGAAGTAGGACGTGGCCAACTCTGAACTGCCTCGATCTTCTTGGGATCCACCTTAGTACCCTCTCCTGACACGATATGCCCCAAGAAAGCCACTGACTCTAGCCAAAACTCAGACTTGGAGAACTTAGCATAAAGCTTCTACTCTCGCAAGGTCTGAAGCACAGCCCTCAAATGCTACTCGTGCTCCCCCAGACTACGTGAATATATCAAGATGTCATCAATGAAAACAATGATGAAAGAATCAATATAGGGCCTGAACACTCTGTTCATCAAATCCATAAATGCCGCTGGAACATTAGTCAAGCCAAATGACATCACCAGGAACTCATAGTGGCCATAACTCGTCCTAAATGTGGTCTTCGAAACATCTGAATGCCGAATCTTTAGCTGATGATATCCTGATCTAAGGTCGATCTTAGAGAACACCCTAGCACCCTGCAACTGGTCAACCAAATCATCAATACGGGGCAATGGATACTTGTTCTTGATGGTGACTTTGTTCAACTAGCGGTAATCAATGCACATCCGCATAGTCCCATCCTTTTTCTTTACGAACAGCACTGGTGCACCCCAAGGCGATACATTGGGCCTAACAAATCAATTAGCTAGCAACTCCTCTAACTGCTCCTTTAGCTCCTTGGGAGCCATACAGTATGGTGGAATAAATATAGGCTGAGTTCCTAGAGCCAAGTCGATATAGAAATCGATATCACAATTCGGAGGCATGCGAGGAAGATCAGAAGGAAAAACATCAGCGAACTCTCGGACTACTGGCACTGAATCAATCGTCGGAGACTCTGCAGTGGTGTCTCAAACATAAGCTAAGTAGGCCAAACACCCCTTCTCAACCATGCATTGAGCCTTCAGGAAGGAAATAACCCTGCTAGATGCATCTACAGTGGAGCCCCTCCACACCAGTCTCGGCAACCCTGACATTACTAGAGAAACAGTCTTGGAATGGCAATCTAAAACACCGTGATAAGGAGATAGCCAATCAATGCCCACGATAACCTCAAAGTCGATTATATCCAGCAATAGGAGATCTGTCCTAGTCTCAAAACCACAGAAAGTAACAACACAAGACCGGTAGACCTGGACCACAACCACAGAATCGCCTACAGGAGTGGACACATGAATAGGAACGCCCAAGGGCTCAGGAGAAATGGCCAAGAACCGAGCAAATAGAGATGATACATACAAATAAGTGGACCCTGGATCAAATAATACTGATGCATCTCTACCACTGACGGAAATAATACATGTAATCACGGCATCTGAGGACAATGCATCTGGTCTGGCGGGGAGAGCATAGAACCTAGCTGGAGCACCGGCTGACTGGCCTCCAACTGACTGAGCAGTAGCTGGCTGACCTCTCCCTGTTTGGCCCCTACCCCTGGAATGACCTCTACCAGTCTGCTCTCCACCTCTAGGCGATTGGACCGCTGGTGCTGGAGTCACGGGCTGCTGCCCCTGCTGTACTGCCTTGCCCCTAAGCCTGGGGCAGTATCTCCTTAGTGGATTGCGTCCCCGCACTCAAAACAACGTGGTGCGGTGGCATGCTTCCCAGATGGCTGACACTAAGTACCCGAAGGCCCACTAGAAGAAGGCTGAGTAGCCGGCGGGTGGTGAGAACCCTCCTGCATAGCACTGAAATATGGACCGGAAGACTCCGGAGGACCTGAATACCCACTAGATGAACCCTAGACTGCTGGAGGGTGATGCGAACTCTCTGGCATGGCGCTGAAATAGGAGCGCGCTGGAGCACCGCGAGCAGGTGGGGGTGCTGGAGCTGGGGGCCTACTGGACTGACCCCTCCCAAAATCTTCCCCTAGCTGGGGCTCCTCTGAACTCTCCCGAAAATATGCCCTTCTTATCCTGCTGCATCTGCTCCCTACCCCTCATCCGGTAACCCTCGATCCTGCGGGCAATCTCAAGTACTAGCTGCTATCCTGTGCCCATCTCTACCTTACGAGCCATACCCGACCCGATAGTGGGATGTAACCCTGCAACAAACCTCCAAACTCTCTCTGCCTCCGTGGGAAGTATCATGAGTGCATGGCAAGACAACTCGGAGAACCTCGCCTCATAATCAGTCACTGACATATGACCCTGCTCCAGATACTTAAATTGATGGCGTAGCTTTTCCCTCTCGGAGGGTGGAATGTACCGATCAAGAAATAACTGCGTGAACTTACCCCAAGGGAAGGGAGGAGCGCCTGCTGGCCTACTAAGCAAATAGGACTGCCACCATCTACGGACCCTACCCTCCAACTGGAAAGTAGTGAAGTCGACTCCATGTGACTCTAATATCCTCATGTTGTGTAGCCTATCCATGCACCTATCAATAAAATCCTAGGCGCCCTCATGACGCTCACCCCCGAAGAATGGAGGGTGCAGTCTGGTCCATCTATCTAATAACTTTTGCGGATCGCCGTCCATAGCTGGCCTGGCTGGGGGTGCCACTGCAACAACTGGCTGGACCCCCTCTGTGGGTGGTGCACCTGGAGTATGATAAACGGTAGCTGCATGTCCTGGAGCCTGTGCGGTAGGGGTCTGTGCTCCCCCTCCTGCCTGTGAGGTAGCCGTATCTGCTGGAAATAAACCAGCCTGAGTCATAGTGTCCATGAACCGAAGCATACGACGGCCCATAACCGAAGCAGTCATAAAATCCACCGAAGTAGACGCGGCTGCGGAAGCGTCACCCTGATCCTCGATGATGGGATCCTCTGTAGGGTCTGCTGGTGGCGCATTTAGAGTGGCTGGTGGTGGCGCATTGGGAGGATCCTGCCACGGGCCGGTGCCCTCCCCCGGCCTCTACCTCGGCCTCTAGCAATGGGTGGAGCGGCTCCTCTCGGGTCTGATACGTCTGCAGTGTGGGTCCTCACCATCTGTGAGAGAATAGGAGAGGAAACTTAGTACACTGACCACTACACGATGGAAATGAATAAAGTGTAGTCTTTCCTAACACCTATAGCCCCTTGAAGATAAATACAGACGTCTCCATACCGATCTACAAGAATCTACCAGGTTTGCCCATAACTTGTGATACCTACGTGAACTTAGTGCTCTGATACCATGTTGTCACGACCCATTTTTCACAAATAGGTCATGATGGTGCCTAACACCATAGTTAGGCTAGCCGAGTGCAGAATTATGATTTAAATACCCATTTTAGTTTAACCCAAACCAACATACTAAAGACTTCCAGTAAATGAAGAAATATCAGCAGAACTATAGAGTACAAACATAGCAAAATAGACCCCAAAAATGATCATCCATACAGTGTGTGTGCCAGAACCCGGTGTCACTAGCTACAGGCGACCAATAGAGTATACACACAAGATACAAAACACTGTCCTACTGTCTGAATCAGAATAGACAGAAAAACAATAAATACAAGAAAGGACTTCTTCAGCTGCGGATCGGCATGAGAAAGAAAGCAGCTCACCGTAGAAGTCCCTAGGCTAACTCACTGCTGCGTGCCCGACTACTGTCCAGATCTACATGTCTCAAAACCTGTTCATTTAAGTACAGAAGTGTAGCATGAGTACATAAACCACGTGTACTCAGTAAGTGTCCCGTCTAATCTCTAAGAAGTAGAGACGAGAGGTCGACTTGATACTTACTAAGGTCCAAATAATATGATATAATAGAGGGAGTTATACAACACAATAAACTACCAATGATATAGGTTCCACAGAAGGATTTTTACTCATATTCTTGCCTTAATCAAATTTCCAGTTCCTTTCTTTAATTGGCAATTAGTATTACTACCCTAATTAACTGTAACACATAGATCATACACAAATATGCTGAGGTCGACGGACCGCTCTAACAGAAAATAAATGTGCATTGCCGAGGGTCGAGCGGCACGAACCATAGATGCATCTATTATCACCGAGGCGATCGGCCTGGTCCAAAATCATCAAGACAATATCAAGAAAAACACATAAGGCTCATTTACACAATGAAAAATCTCTACCAAGGCTCAATAATTTTTTTATGTTCACTTTCATGCTCTCAAGTCTCTAAAAATTTACAACGTTCAATTTGGCAACTTTAAAGTAAGACTTATTCCCCAAGTAGGCATTCGTGGGTCCTAAACAACCCGAACAAGTTTCATATAGCAGCTACGTACGGACTCTCGTCACCTCGTACGTACGTAGCCCCCGCATTCAGCAACAATTACTCATTTAAATCATATGGGGACAATTTCCCTCTAACAAGGTTAGAAAGGAGACTCACCTCGCTCCAAAGTGCACTCCCAATCTCCAAGAAAGAGCTCAAGTCCTTAATTCGAAGCCGGACAATCCCGAACTAATCAAACAAAGCAAGAACTAGTAAATAAAGGCTTACAAGATCGAGTTCTAGCTATTTAATGAATTTCCTAGCCTCTAACACTAGTTTCCTAAATTTCAACCCCGGGCCCACGTGCCCGGATTCCGAGATTTTTCGAGGGAAGTTGTTCTCTATCACCTAAGGATCACAATTATATGATTTCTAGTTCATTGCATGGCCAATTTTGTGTTAAAACCTTAATTCTCATTAAACCCTAGGTGTAGCTCAAATTACTTGATTTTACCCAATCCTTGGTGTTAAAACTACCTAATGTTTATGTATTTGCACTAAAAATGAGTGGGGATTACTTACCTCGAAATTTTATGTTGAAACCTCCCATTTTGAATCACCAAAATCGCCTAAGAGTTGAGAGAGATATGGGAGACATGAGCTTAAGCTCGAACTAAATGAGGTTCTGTCCCCTGCGATTTCCGCTTCTCCAGAAGAAATCCCGCTTATGCAGGTTTCGCATCTGCGAAAATGGGCCGCTTTTGCAATAAAGTGCCAAGGGAGCCTGGGCCGCTTCTGCGGTCCCATACTCGCTTCTACGAGTCCGCTTAAGCGAAAATCCCACCGCTTCTGCGGTTTGGGCCTGAGGCGGATGGATCACTTCTGCAGTCGGGGGTCCGCTTCTGTGGTTTCCCCTAGGCCTGGCCCCTTCCGCTTCAGTGACAAAACGACCGCTTCTGCGGTCCAAGAGCCGCAGAAGCGGTTTTGACAGAAGCAGCTGAACAAATATTTCCTAAGTTTTCAACTTCACTCGAACCTCGACCATTTGACGCTTGGGGCTCCCGAGCCCCGCCCGAACATACCGAAAAGTCTGCAATCACGAGGCAGACCTAGTCGAACCCTCGGAACACCCAAAACATTATTAAATCAAGGAATCAGACCCCAAAACCAGTTGATCCAATTTAATGAACTTCAAGTTCTCAACTTCCTACCAACGAGTCAAAATTCCCTTAAACAACTCGGATTGACACCAAATTTTGCAGGCAGGTCTTAATTGATATTTCAGACTTGTACCAAATTTTGAAATCGAAATCCAAACCCGACAACTATGAAAACGATAATTTCTTGGTTTTTTAAATCTTCGAAACTTAAACATAACAATTTTTACATAAAATTCCATTACTCAGGCTAGGGACCTCGGAATTCGATTCCGGGCATACACCCAGGTCCTATATTTTCCCTCGGACCCTCAGAAATTACCGGATCACGATTCCGGGTTCGTTTTCCCAAAATATTGACTAAAGTCAAACTTGATCTTTTTAAAGGAACTTAAAGAAACAACTAGGCTTATTCTTGCCCGAAATTCTTCTGACTTCCGAACCACCCGCCCCCGCGAGTCGTAATTTAGTTAAAGCAAATGTGGAAGGTATTATTTAGGGGAACGAGGTTCGAAAATGCAAAACAACCAGTCGGATCGTTACATCTTGCATATAATTTTGACCATGACCATAATGGTATAACTTTCTCCTTAAACGAGATATTCACCATATGGATATTGATGAATATATGGTAGTACAAAAATAATTGAGAACTCTACAAGAGTTATTTATACTATTTTGGAGAAACACAAATGATTACCAATAATGTATTGTGTTGTAGTAAGTCTCAAAGAAACGTATTCAGTTTCCAAAGTATACGCAAAAGCGGTTGATTATATTGAGACTATAAATAAAGGAAAGATTTAATATCTTCTATTACTATAACTTGCAGTTGGGTAATATGTATGTAAAAAGTTACCCGCTTTATTCTCTAGTTTGTACTACACAAATAAAAGAACACCACACTAAAGTATATGTTTATTGATATAAAAACCCATATCATAATAAACTTGGAGTTTATTGATAATTGCACACGTCATGGTGTAAATCTGAAGTTTATCCATATTGATAATTTATTCAGTTGGCATAATTAGTTTAGCCATATTAATTTAAGTATGATGTGCTAAACTAATAGAGAATTCACATGGGTAAATATTAAAGAACTAGAAAGTTCTTTACGAATTCTCTTATATTTCTTATTCTCATTAATTAATTGACCAACTAAAATTGCGATTGAATCCCATGAATGCTGGAAATATCAAAGGTGAATATGGGCTCATTCACCTGCCATGTATACCACATAAGATGAATTTATGAGATGGTTACATGTGCAATTATTATTAACTCGCAACATGGTGTTTTGCGAGGTAACTTGCTCAATAGTTTAATTTTGAGCATAATTTCCAGACTTTCTATTCAAGAAGTTCATCTTGATAAGTTGGTTTACATCACAGCTGGTTTAGCAAAATGATTTATTGAGTGCCTTCACTTAATAACTAAATTATTGCTTATGAGAATGAAGTTATCTATATCAGTTTGATATACGTTATATACAAGAGTATATTATATTCTCCCCTCACAAGTGGTTCAGGGTCAGGAACCAAATAATTCTATCTTATTATTATTGATGTGCGGTGTATATTGATTAACACCATAACGCACAAAGATGGGTTCTCAAAATTGAGGAAACAAGTTAGTTTTTCTAACATGATGGGGAGACGTGATAAACTGTTGAGAAAAAGTTACGTGGAATGAATTATCATTTGTACATCTAGATCCTCGAATAAAATAATATGAACTTGAAGTTCATAAAAAGATAATTCATCTGCAATATATTGCAAAGTAAGCTAGATGCATTTGCTGACCCAAAGAAAGTAATTATATTCTCATCACAAATGCTCCTATTAAGTCTAGAAGGACAAAGTCTATGGTACGCTTAAACCATATAGACAAATCGGTTTCAAATAAATTTCTTGATAGAGAAGATGAGCAAATGAGCAAATAATCAAAGTGATCATAATAAGGAGGCAAGTGAACTAGAAGATCACATGACATAACACTTCATAAAATATCATGAGAGGTTTAGGTACCTGAATATATGAATGAAGAGATCTCTATGTTATGTCTTTATGAAAAAATATTGAAACCGATATAAAATGTTTGTCGACGACCTCTATCATAGCGCTAAGTATAGATGAGGATCTTAAGTCTAACGGATATAGACACAAATATTGGCCAAATGGAAGAGACACAATTCGAATAGAATTGGTTTCATATGAAAAACATATAATTTTGTCTATGTTGTTCAAATACTTGAAGTATAAAGTCAATGGTATGTGCAATCAGTTTTCGATATCTTATATGTCTAGCATAACATGAAAACTTGATATGCATCTAAAGTCTATTATATGGCTTATATGACTTAATTTATATGACAATCCATGAAGGATTTAAGTTGCTTGAAGCATCTACAATTCTTGATCTTGAGGTACCACTTCCTTAGTGCTATTTGTGAACACATGTATCTTGCTATAACTATAAGCATGATAATATGATAGAAAGATTTTTCATCTCTATGTGAAGATATTAAACTAACGATTCCAACAAGATCATATGAAGGCAATACATCTATTAGGGATGATGATTTCAAAGTGAAACAAATTCATTCAAGTTAATATGGCTGATTTGTTTATAAAATCTCTACCAACGATCTTTTGAAGATGGTGCATAAGATTAAAATGCGAAGGCGCAAGGATGTGAATTGACTCTCTCATCAGGGGGAGTTAATGTGTGTTGCACTCTTTTTTCCGTACAAGGTTTTGTCCCATTGGATTTTCCTTGCAAGGTTTTTAACGAGGCAACCAAAAGACGTACTATTAGATATGCGTACTCTTTTTCCTTCTCTAGAATTTTTTTTCCCACTGGGTTTTATTTAGTTAAGGTTTTAACGAGGCACATTATCTGTTGAATAGGCATTTAAGGGGGAGTGTTATAAATAGAATTCCATTTATGGTGAATGTTTATATTTAGAGAGATTCTAGTGTTTATTACTTAGTGGCTAAGTCATTCTCTCCCTGTAAATAGAGGATTCTATTCCATTGTAATTCATCTCATATCAATAAGGATTCTCTCTCTCTCTCTCTCTCTCTCTCTCTATATATATATATATATATATATATATATATATATATATATATATATATATATATATATAT
>MU734850.1:60502-79105 GCA_026770625.1 Nicotiana glauca
TTTATATATATATATATATATATATATATATATATATATATATATATATATATATATATATATATATATGTATACACACACACACACACTTTGCTCTGCAGTACTATTCTTCTTCTTTTATTATTTCATAACAAATATGAATATAATTTTGGGTTATTTTTGAAGTTTAGCGAGGGATCTCAGTAAAAGTTTTGAAAAATAGCTTTTAGGATTTTTTAAAATTTTCAAATGAAAATTATAAATTTTGTGATGAAATATTAATTTATAAAAAAAAAGTAAAAAAATATGTCCAAACGGGATTATAATTCGAGCCCGAAACTTAAATGATAATTTTTTGGACACAAAGCACATTTTTAATGTTAAAAAAAAATTACACAAATAGGTAATTCGCAGTATTATACTACGAATTACATTAACGAAAATTTAGCCGTTAAAGTAATTCGCAGTATAATACTGCAAATTATTAAAAATTTGTTTTTTTACGCAATTCGCAGTACTATACTGCGAATTGCTTAAAATAGGACCAGCTCTTTTTTTCAAAAGGCATTTCGCAGTATTATACTGCGAATTAGGGAAATTCCAGTATAATACTGTGAATTGCCTTTTGAAAATATAACCCTTCTTCTTCCTTGGACCGACAGAAACTCTCCCACCACCATTAAAATGCTCATCTCCTCAAATCTGGTCCCCCACCACCCGTGATTTTTAAAAAAAAATTTGGCCCCACCCGTCACCTTAAGAGTAAGGAGTGCAGGTCCCAGGCACAGGACAAGCTTTACATTCCTTCTTTCGAGTGTAAAAATTCCATTTCAATCAAATTCAAAAAACTTAAATCGAGGTATTTCTATTTTTTTACGTAGAAACTCGTATAGTACATGCATATTTGTATTGTTTAATGTGTTTACATATTAATTTGTGTAATGTTTGTGTTTAAATTTGTATCTTATTTATACACGACTTGATTAATTAGTTTTGGTAAAAAAAAATGTTAAAAGTTGATAACTTATTTGTATTTTAAATGTTATGTTTTATTTGGCTAAATAAAAAATTAATATTATTTTTTTTGTTTATTGTTCATATTTGTATTTTATGTTAGTTTTTTTATATGTAATTGTAACCTTTTAGCGTAGTAAAATAAATAGTCTTTTAACGTAGTAAAATATAGAGTCTTTTAGCATAGTAGAGCCTTTTAGATTACACTTTACAAAAATTAATTATTTAATTTATTAATCTAATAAAATTCTAAAAACGTTGAAATTGACACGCATAATAATTAAGGATAAGTCAGTGCTACCGGGCCTCAAAAATCAAGCCTGGAACCCAAAATTAATTATGTAGTCCAATATTAAACATAATTAATTATTTAGTTCATTAAGCTAATTATATTCTAAAACTATTAAAATTGACACACATAATAATTAAGGATAACTCGGTGTTACCGGGCCTCAAAAATCAAGCATGGAACTCATACTTAATTATCCAGTCCAATATTAAACATAATTAATTATTTAATTTATTAATCTAATAAAATTTAAAAAATGTTGAAATTCACACGCATAATAATTAAGGATAAGTCGGTACTACTGGGCCTCAAAAATTAAGTCTGGAACACATACTTAATCATTCAGTCCAATATTAAACATAACTAGTTATTTAATTTATTATTCTAATAAAATTTAAAAAATATTAAAATTGACACGCATAATAATTAAGGATAAATCGGTGGTACCGAGCCTCAAAAATCAAGCCTGGAACCCATAGTTAATTATTCAGCCCAATATTAAACATAATTAATTATTTAATTTATTATTCTAATGAAATTCAAAAAATGTTGAAATTGACACGCATAATAATTAAGGATAAGTCGATCTACCGGGCCTCAAAAATCAAGCTTGGAACACATACTTAATTATTCAGTCCAATATTAAACATAATTAATTATTTAATTTATTAAGCTAATAATATTCTAAAATGTTGAAATTGACACGTGTAATAATTAAGGATAAGTCGGTGCTACGGGCCTCAAAAATCAAGCCTTGAACCCATAATTAATTATTAGTCCAATATTAAACATAATTAATTATTTAATATATTAAGCTAATAATATTTTAAAAATATTGAAATTGACACGCATAATAATTAAGGATATGTCGGTGCTACGGGGCCTCAAAAATCAAGTCTGGAACCCATACTTAATTATTCAGTCCAATATTAAATATAAATCAATTATTTAATTTATTAAGCTAATAATATTCTAAAAATATTGAAATTGATACGCATAATAATTAAGGAAGTCGATGCTACCGGGCCTAAAAAATCAAGCCTGGAACCCATACTTAATTATTCTTAATTATTCAGTCCAATATTAAACATAATTATTTATTTAATTTATTAATCTAATAATATTCTAAAAATGTTGAAATTGACACGCATAATAATTAAGGATAAGTCGGTGCTACCGTGCCTCAAAAATCAAGCCTGGAACCCACACTTAATCATTCAGTCCAATTAAAGAATTTTTAATTTAATTTATTAAACTAACAAATTTCATAAAAATGTTGGAAATGACACATATAATAATTAAGGATAGCTTGGTGCTACCGTGCCTCAAAAATCGAACCTGGAACCCATACGTAATTATTCAGTCCAGTACTAAACATAATTAGTTATTTAATTTATTAAACTAACACACGCAATAAATTTTGTTTAAATTATAGTAGACGACATGGCCTTTCCTCCACCTGCGCATTCTGGACCTGCCGAGGATCAGCTATTAGTGCTGCAGGGCGACCATAGGTCCTCCTTTGTATGGGAGGGACAGCTATCAGAGCAGCCTCTCCACCCCAAGAGACCCGACGATTTGTGGGAGTTCATCGCGGAGCATCATTTCCATGGATGCCTAGTCGAGCGCCTACAGGCTATGGGCTTCTATACGATTGTTCAGCTTGGACGGATGCAGCTCGATTGGTCTCTCATCACGGTGTTGGTAGAGCGGTGGCGACCAGAGACGCATACTTTTCACTTGCCCACCGGATAGGCCACCATCACGCTTGAGGATGTTCAGGTTTTATACGGGCTGCGCGTGGATAGACGGACCGTGGCACTACCCCAATATATTAGAGGGATGACGCATGCCCATTTTTTGGATATGATGGGGAAGTTTACTGGATTAGACCAGAGGGTGGCGCTGGGGGCAGTCACGTTCCTTTGTCAGTCCTTATAGATCAATTGGTGTTTTTGCACCCAGACATTACTGGCGATACATAGGATCTTTGGATTGAGAGGTACACGCGGTTGGTGTTGCTCCTGCTCTTCGGGTGTGTCTTGTTCCCGGACACTTCGGGGAGTAGAGTTACTATGCACTTTCTCCATCATCTCCAGCAGCTGGATGAGTTACCCCAGTACAGCTGGGGTGCTGCTGTTCTGGCATACCTATATAGGAGCATGTGCTGGGCGAGCATAGGCCAAGCGTTGGATATATGTGGTTTTCTGCCCCTCCTACAGGTGACAAAATTTTCGAATACTCTATTCATTACTCCAAATTCTATATCGTGAAATGACTCATAATTTTACATCAACCTTTTCTCTAAGGTTTGGGCCTAGCAACGGATCATGCCGTTGCAGCCACCTCTACCACCACTTCCGCCTGGTGAGGCTTATCTATTTCTCCCTATAGCTGTCAGGTGGATTCTCCGGCATGGGAACTACCGAGGGAGCGATGCTCATCATAATCTCCCCCTTGTTAGGGATGTGTTAGATATGTTGGTGGACGGACAGGTAAAAATATACCTACACTTGCTTGTTTTAAATTGAGTTGTGTCGTGCGCACTCACTTTTATGTTATTATTTGGTAGTTCATCTAGATTCCATACCGCATCGAGTTGGTTGCTCAGCTGCCCGCTTGTTGCTCAGTCGACCGGCTGCTTTGGAGCACCTCTGTCACGATGATCTTCTTTGATCACGTTGAGTATTATTCCACAGAGCATGTGCTTTGACAGTTTCACCATCCCCAACCTATACCGAGGGAGCCTAGATGGGAGGCTACACACTATCAGCAGGACGACCGTGGCAGCATGGACCAGCGGTATATAGGATGGCTACATCAGTAGATAATTTATTGGGAGGAACGAGTTGAGCGTATTCTGCCACCACCTACATTTACCCAGGAGGCCACTATTCATATGTATACTGAGTGGTACCGCCGTCACACCCGACTGATGATCGGGAACCCCATTCACATACTTGACGAGTGCTACAAACCGTATACCGGGAGGCTCGAGGCACTGGTATGTTTTTGTGGCTTATTAATATCTTATAATTTGGATCTAGCGTTATTTCATTAATATTTTAAATGTTTCATAGGCTATAGGGCACCATCTCATCTTCAAGTTGGGTCAGCAGATGCAGCAGCGTGCCGACATCCCTGAAGTGGTTGAGTATGGCCGACAGGTGGCACAGTTGGCTCGTCTAACACTATTGCTGTCACGACCCAGATCTCCCACCATCGGGAGTCGTGATGGCGCCTACTAATGGAAGCTAGGCAAGCCAACTCTTACTTATCTATCAATTTTTACAACTCTCTTTTTAAAACATTTAGCAATAATAATATGATTACATCAGAATAAAATAATTTAGCGGAAGACTTAGTAAACATTACTAGATGCGATACGGAAATCCAAACATAAATCACTACCCAAGAACTGGTGTCGCAATACTTACGAACTTCTAAGAATACTACACATAACCGTCTGAAAGAAATATAAAAATATTTGTCTCGAATACATGAGATAACATACTGAAAATAAAGATAGAAGAGAAAACGGGTCCTGCGGACACCTGCAAGGCTACCTCGATGTCTCGGTTGTCGGAATACCCACACTCGCACTACTGCTGCTGCTGCCGTCCGAAACCTGTATCTGCGCAAAAAAGAGCGCAGAGTGTAGAATCAGCACAACCGATTCTATGTGCTGGTAAGTGTCTGGCCTATCCTGGCGAAGTAGTGACAAGGCTAGGACTAGACACCCACATAAACCTGTATAATTCAAAATATATATACAACGAAGTAGCAGGAAGCAACATGTAATATTTGGGAAGGGAAAACATGCTCTGAGTAGCAACAAAATATAATGACAGGAAGAGAATAAAGGAATTTAATTCACTTTCAAGCTCAACTCATCTTGTTAGAGGAGTGCAACCACTCGCTCCCATTTTAATATCAACACAGTACACAATATGTCACCGACAACTATGGCCAATAACAATAATCAATATAAATTGTGGTAGGCGTACCACTCATTCTCTTTTATTTATAAAAACAGTACATAATATGTCACCGACAACTATTGCCAATACCAATAATCAATATTTATTTTTTAGTGATGCGGCGTGCATCCCGAACCTTTCGATATGTCAGTGGCAACTATGGCCAATAACAAATAATCAAACAACAAATTACCGGCAAGAAACCAATAATAAATAATCAACAATATATTATCGGCAAGAAACCAATAATAAATAATCAATAATATATTACCGGCAAGAAACCAATAATAAATAATCAACAATAATCCTTTCATATAATCACATAAGATTTTCGAAATTTAATCCATTTAAGACCCACAGTCATACTCGACCCCCAACGTATAGATACTCGTCACCATGCCTATACGTCGGACTCCAGACATAACAATTTGCACATAAACTCAACTCACATTCCCTCAAGCTAGGATAGATCAAACACTTACCTCGAAGGTTTACAGCCAACTCAATCCTTAGCAATGCCTTTTCCATTCGAATTTGGCTCCAATTCAATCGTATCCAAGAACGGTTGATGAAGAATCGCCCAAAAATCGCCAAGAAAGCTATTGGAGAAGAGAGAGTTTTGAGAAATGGAATAAAATCCCGTTCTGTTTTGTTCTTCAGAAATTAAAATAACTGGGCAAAATTTTGCTCTATGCGATCGCATAGAGGGGACTGCGATCGCATAGAGTCTGGCTTGTTGTGCAATGCAATCGCAGAAGCAGTGTTGCCATCGCATAGAAGAAAAAATAGGGGTTGTCTTTTTACTGAATGCGATCGCGGGGAGTAGTATGCGATCGTAGAAGGAAAATGGCAAGCTATGCGATCGCAGGAAGGCTAATGTGATCGCGTAGAAGGATTTGGGAACCCCTGAACTTTGCTCTATACGATCGCAGCTATGTCTATGCGATCACATAGAAGGAAATCCCTGTGCACCTGCTGCAGATTTTCTGCAGCTTTTCCAAGTCCAAAACCACCCTGTTACCTATCTGAATCTCACCAGAGCCCTCGGGGCTCCAAACCAATTACGCATACTGACTCAAAAATATCATACGAACTTGCTCGAGCGATCAAATCACCATAAAGACATCAAAATCAATGAATTGAGCCTTAAAATCCAAGAAATCTTTCAAATTTCATAAACTTCCAAATTTTCCAATTTAAGACCGAAACACGTCAAACGACGTCAGTTTTCAACCAAACTTTACAGGAAGCACTTAACCAATATATATGACTTGTACCGAGAGTCGGAACCAAAATATGAGCCTGATACCATTACTTTTTGATCAAATTTCATTTTCATTTCACTTAAACATTTTCAGAAAACAATTTAACGGAAAAATTCATTTCTCGGGCCTGGGACCTCAGAATTCGATTCCGGGCATACGCCCAAGTCCCATATTTTTCTACGGACCTTCCGAGACCGTCAAATCACAGGTCCGGGTTAGTTTACCAAAAATATTGACCAAAGTCAACTTTAACAATATTAATATCAAAATTCTTCAAATTTTTCACATAATTCATATATTTCAATATCAAAATTTTCCAGCTTCGTGCCCGGACTGCACACGCAAATCGAGGCAACTTTAAGTGAGGTTTTCAAGGCCTCAAAAGATCTAAATGACTGAGAAAACAAGTGATGACCCTTTGGGTCGTCACATTCTCTACCTCTAAAACAACCGTTCGTCCTCGAACGGACAAAAGAAAGAAGTACCTGAGTCAGGGAATAGATGAGGATAACAGCTCTGCATGTTAGAATCTGACTCCTAGGTCGATGCCTCAGGAGGCTGACCTCTACACTGAACTCACACAGAAGCAAAACTCTTCGACCTAAACTGTCGAACTTGTCGGTCTAGAATAGCTACCGGTTCCTCCTCGTAAGATAGATCCTTGTCCAATTGGACAGTGCTGAAATCTAACACGTGCGATGGATCACCGTGATATTTTCGAAGCATGGATACATGAAACACTGGATGTACAGATGACAAGCTAGGTGGCAAGGCAAGTTTATAAGCCACCTCTCCCACGCGATCAAGAATCTCAAATGGGCTAATAAACCTTGGGCTAAGTTTGTCCTTCTTCCCAAATCTCATCACGCTCATCACGCCCTTCATAGGCGACACTCGGAGCAATACTCGCTCACCAACCATGAAAATTATATCTCGAACATTACGATCTGCATAGCTCTTTTGCATGGACTGAGCTATACGAAGCCTATCTTGAATGATCTTGACCTTATCCAAGGCCTCATGAACTAAATCTGTACCCAACAACCGAGCCTCTCCCAGCTCAAACCATCCAATTGGAGAACGACATCGCCTACCATACAAGGATTCATAAGGAGACATCTGAATTCTCGATTGATACTTGTTATTATAAGCAAGCTCTGCCAAAGGCATGAACTGATCCCACGAACCTCCACAATCAATAACACAGGCTCGGAGCATATCCTCCAATATCTAAATTTTCCTTTCGGACTGATCGTCCGTCAGGGGATGGAATGCTATACATAGTTGGACTTGGGTGCCCAACTCGTGTTGAAACGCCTTCCAGAAATGCGAGGTAAACTGCACACCTCGATCCGAAATGATAGAGATAGGCACACCATGAAGGCAAACAATCTCCCTGATATAAATCCCCGCTAATCTCTCGGACGAATAGGTGGTAGCAACCGGAACAAAATGCACTGACTTGGTCAGCCTATCAACAATAACCCAAACAGCATCAAACATTTTCCGAGTCATCGGAAGGCCAGTAACGAAGTCCATAGTGATCCTCTCCCACTTTCCTTTGGGAAGCTCAATTCTCTGAAATAAACCACCAGGCCTCTGGTGCTCATATTTAACCTGTTGACAGTTCAAACACCGTGCTACATATGCCATAATATCCTTTTTCATTCTACACCACCAATAATGTTGCCGCAAATCCTGATACATCTTTGTTGCGCCTGGATGAATAGAATATCGGGAACTGTGAGCTTCCTCTAGAATCAATTCTCGAAGCCCATCAACATTTGGCACACAAATTTGCCCTTGCAATCTCAGAACTCCATCAGCATCTAAGGTGACCTGCTTGGCATCTCCTCGCTGAACCATGTCTTTAAGGACACATAAATAAGGATCATCAAATTGCCGATCGCGGATACGCTCCAATAATGAAGAGCGAGCAACCGTGCAAGCTAGCACTCGACTAGGCTCAGAAATATCCAACCTCACAAATCAGTTGGCTAAGGCCTAAACATCCAAAGCAAGCGGCCTCTAATTGAATGGAATATAAGCAAGACTGCCCATACTGGCTGACTTCCTGCTCAAAGCATCGACCACCACATTTGCTTTCCCCGGGTGATATAAAATGGTGATATCATAATCCTTCAACAATTCTAACCACCTTCTCTACCTCAATGTGACGACCCGACCCATCGTCTCAGGTATTACCACCCTGTTTCCCCCTTGTTGTGTTACTTTATGTTTCATCATCGGTATTTGGTGCATTGTAAGTTAATTGGAGTAATTTTATTAAGAAATGAGACAGTTAGTCTCTTTTAAGAAGACATAAATTGAAAAAGTCAACCGGATATTGACTTATAAGTTAGAGGGCTCGAAATTCAATTCTGATGATTCGGTTAGCTCCGGGTGATGATTTAAGGCTTAGGAGCGCAATTGGAAGTAATTTTGGAGGTCCGGTGAAGAAGTTAGCCTATTTTGGCGAAGTTAGAATTTTGACGAATTTCGGTTGATAGGTGATATTTTGATTCGGGAGTCAGAATGGAATTCCGAGAGTTGCAGTAGCTTCGTTAGGTGATTTTTGACTTGTCTGCAAATTTTCAGGTCATTCGGACGTCGTTTGGTTGGGTTTTGGATTGAATGCAAGTTTTGGAAGAAGTTGATAAATTTAGGCTTGAATCTGATGTGTTTTAATGGTTTTAGAGTTGTTTGACATGTGTTGATGATTGGAACAAGTTTGAATAAGGTTATAGAACGTTTTTTTTCTTTTGGTTGAGGTCCCGGGGGCCTCGAGGTGATTTCGGATGGTTAACGGGAATTTTTTAGTTGAAAAATGCCGCAGAAAAATTGCAGAGAACTTTTGTTCTATGCGATCGCAGAGGGTTTCATGCGATCACATAGAAGGAATTATGGGGGCTGTTTGGTTGTGCTATGCGATCGCATAGAGAGTGTTGCGATCGCATAGAGTAATTTGAGACCCTGGAAATTTGTTCTATGCGATCGTAGGAGGCATATGCGATCGCATAGGGTTAAATTTGGAGCCAGAATTTTTGTTCTATGCAATCACAGAGAGTTAGCTACAGTACCCAGGATTTTGTTCTATGCAATCGCATAGAGTTAGCTATAGTGCCCGTGAATTTTGTTCTATGCGATCGCAGGAGCTCTAATGCGATCGCATAGTGTTAGCTACAGTACCCGGACAGAATGTTAAAAACATTTCAGTCGCGAAAACAACCCATTTTTCCACCATTTTTGGTCATTCTTGAGAGCTTTTGGACGGGAATTGAAGGGGATTCGACTGGGAATCATTGGAGGTAAGTTTTATGAGTTAAATACATGCTTTTATCGAAGAATCATGCTTGAAATTCATGAAAACATAGCAAAATGATAAGAAATTAGGGCTTTGAGCAAAAACTTTAAATTTGGGATTTGAGGGGCCATTTGTGGTCCTATTTGGGAGTTCTTGTTATGTACGGACTCGTGGCGAGACGAGGATTCCGGAAATGTAAATTTCAAAATTTTTCGGGACGTGGGCCCGGGGCTCGGGTTTTGCCAATTTCGTATTTTTGAGTATTTTTCGAGTTCTTTCAATTTGGTTATGTCCCATTAGCATATTATAATGTATTCCTTATGATTTTGGATAGATTTGACGCACGTGGAGGCCGGTTTGAGGAACAAGGACGTCGCAGTCTAGAGTTTTCGCCGGTTCGAGGTGGGTAATATTTGTAAATGATGTCCTGAGGGTTTGAAACCCCGGACTTGCACATCATAGTGCTATATTGAGGAGACTTGCATGCCAGATAACGGGAGTGGGGTAGAGCACCAATTGGGGATTGTGACTTGGTCCATCCCGCTTAATAAAAATACTATCAAATTGCTTGGAGTTGAATTGACATCTTGTTAAAGGTATTAATTATCATGATTTGGACTGATTGTCATGTTTTGGGCTTCGTGCCAAATATTTGAATCCTTCGAGGATTAAAAATCATTATTTTTACAATACTGTGCACATTTGTATCTCAGTCTAAGGTTTAAAAATATTATTTTGCAAACTCAGCCATCTTACTAAGATTTGAAAACTTAATTGATATTTTACTGATATTTTTACTGAAAATTGCTATGTGACTAGTGCCCAAGAGGCTTATGTGCATTCATGACTACGCATGGATCGGGCTGCACGCCGCAGCGGGAGTGATATAATATTGCGCTTGGGCTGTAAGAGCCCCTCCGGAGTCTGAACCCCCACAGTGAGCGTCGGACGCCCAAATGGATCGGACTGCACGCCGCAATGGTCATGTGCATTGCATTGCATTCATGCAATGATTTCTATTTGTACTACGTGGCATGACATTTAGCACTCATATATCATTGGCATACATGTATTACTTGCCTTGTTGACCAGATACCCTGGTGTTAATTGTTAAATGAGTGATGTGCCCGAGTGGCTGATTTGTGTGCAAACTTGCACTGCTTGATGACGCATTCAATTGCTTAACTGATAATAATGAAAGAAAGAGATGTTTCCAAAATAGGTTTTAAACTGAGCCAGATATTTTATAAAGGAATTTCATGGAACTACTGCTGTCTAAAAAGTATTGTATTGTATTTTATAGCATGATGGAGTGCTCTTATGTGGTTTTCTTTATTCTCAGCATTATCTACTCTTATTACCGCTGAGTTGGAAGTACTCACTTTACTCCCTGCACCATGTGTGCAAATTCAGGTATTTGGGAGCTTAGCTGAGCTAGTTGCTGATTCAAAGCTATATTGGAGTTGTCGAGGTAGCTGCCTGACGTCCGCGTGACCCGACTCCTTCCCTATCTCTTTATTATTTTCCGCAGTTTTGATCATTTTTAGTATTGGAGTTTTATTACTCTGTACTGTTAGAGGCTCTAGACTCATGACCCCCAGGTCTTTGGGAGATTGTTCGGCTATTTTCTATTTTTCGTTAAAACCTTTAGCTTTATAGCTGTTAATGATATTCAAATAATTGATTTTGAGCTTCATGCTCGGGTTGAAAGTGCAAATGGTCGGGCTTGCCTAGCACTTGAGTTGGGCGCCATCACGATCGGGATTGGGGTCGTGACACTCAAATTCAACTCTTTCTGTTTTAACAGGTACTGAAGAATCTTGTGATCGGTGAATACCTCACATGCCACGCCGTACAAATTATGCCTCCAGATTTTTAATGCGTGAACAATCGCCGCCAACTCAGGATCATGTACTGGATAGTCCTTTTCATGAATCTTCAATTTCCTCGAAGCATAAGCAATAACCTTGCCATCCTGCACCAAGCCCAATACGAGAAGCATCGCAAAAGACATTATAGGGTCCCGAACCTGTGGGCAAAAATAACACTGGTGCTGTGGTCAAGGCTGTCTTAAGCTTCTGAAAGCTCGCTTCACATTCATCTAACCATTAAAACTGGACACCTTTCCGTGTCAACCTGGTCATTGGGGTTGCAATAGATGAAAACCCCTCCACGAACCGCCGATAATAACCTGCTAATCCCAAGAAACCCCGAATCTCTGTGGCTGATGTTGGTCTAGGCCAGTTCTTGACTACCTCAATTTTCTTTGAATCAACCTGAATACCTGCTGCCGTCACAATATGACCCAGGAATGCAACTGAACTTAGCCAAAATTCACATTTTGAAAATTTTGCATATAGTTGACTATTTTTCAGAGTCTGAAGAGCCACTCTGAGATGTTGTGCGTGCTCCTCCTGACTGCGGGAGTATATCAATATATCATCAATGAAGACTATTACAAACAAGTCTAAGTAAGGCCTGAACACTCGATTCATCAATTCCATAAAAGCTGTTGGGGCATTTGTCAACCCAAATGACATGACCAGGAATTCATAATGTCCGTACCGAGTGCGGAATGCTGTCTTAGGAACATCAAATGCCCTAATCTTCAACTGATGATAGCCAGATCTCAACTCTATCTTCGAAAACACCTTATCACCCTGGAGCTGGTCAAATAAATCATCAATCCGCGGGAGTGGATATTTATTTTTTTATAGTAACCTTGTTCAATTGTCGATAATCAATACACATTCTCATCGAACCATATTTCTTCTTTACAAATAATACCGGCGCACCCCACGGCGAAACACTGGGTCTAATGAAACCCTTTTCAAGTAAATCCTGCAACTGTTCCTTCAATTCCTTTAATTCTGGCGGAGCCATGCGATATGGTGGAATACAAATGGGCTAAGTGCCCGGAGCCAAATCAATGCAAAAAATCAATATCCCTGCCGGGTGGCATACCCTGAAGTTCTAAAGGGAAAACTTCAGGAAACTCGCAAACCACGGGTACAGAATCAATAGAGGGAACCTCAGCACTAGAATCACGGACATAGGCTAGATAATCGAAACACCCTTTCTCAACCATACGCCGAGCCTTAAAATAAGAAAAAACATTGCGGCTAGTATGACCAGAGATTCCTTTCCACTCTATACGAGGCAAATTCGGTAGAGCTAAGGTAACAATCTTGGAATGGCAATCCAAGATAGCATGATATGGAGATAGCCAGTCCATTCCTAATATAATATCGAAGTCGACTATATTTAAGAGCAATAAATCAACACGGGTCTCAAGACCCTCAATCACCACAATACAAGATCGATGAACTCGATCGACCATAATAGAATCACCCACTGGTGTAGACACATGAATAGGAACACCCAGTGGATCACTAGGCTGAACAAGGTACAGTGCAAAATAGGAAGACACGTACGAATATGTAGACCTAGGGTCAAATAGCACTGAAGCCTCTCTATCACAAACCAGAATAATACCTGTAATAACTACATATGAGGACTCAGCCTCTGGTCTGGCAGGAAGTGCATAACATCGGGGTTGGGCCCCACCACCTTGAACCATATCTCTGGGACGATCGGCTCCTGACTGGACTCTATCTCTGTCGGTCTGAGCTCCACGTCTATGACCTCTACCTCCACCTCTATGTCCTATACCCCCGCCTATAGCTGGCTGGGCAGGCTGTGGAGAAACTGGGGCTTGAATCATAGCACGAGAACCCTGCTGCTGCGACTGATCACCTCTTATTCTCGGACAATATCTCCTGATGTGACCCAAATCTCCACAATCATAGCACCCGTCTAAATGCTGCAACTGAGAAAACTGAGACTGACCTCACCGACCCGAATGATCACCTCGGAAACTCTGAAGTGGTTGTGCACTGATAGATGCTGATGGTGCACTGTACAACTGCTGATCAGAGTAATACGGCTGAGAATCACGACCACCTGAAGTACTGTGATAAACCTGAAAGGCTGACTGAAAAAGCCTGGGAGGATGGCCTCTACCATAAGAATCTCTACCTCCAGACGAGGCACCACTGAATCTGCATGAGTTACGGGGCCTCTTATCCGACCCATGACCTCCTCCCTGAGACAGAGCCATCTCGATCCGGCGAGCTGCATTGGCCGCCTCCTGAAAAGTGATCTCACTCCCGGCTCCCAAAGCCATCTGAAGACAAATTAGCTGAGTCAAGCCGTCAATAAATCTCCTCACCCTCTCTCTATCGGTGGGAAGTATGACGGTGGCATATTGAGCTAGGTCAATGAACCGAGTCTCATACTGTGTGACTGACATGGAGCCCTGATGGAGGCGCTCAAACTGCCTGCGAAGAGCCTCCCTCTGAGTCACTGGAAGAAACTTTTCCAAAAATAATTCTGCAAATTGTCCCGAAGTCAAATATGGCGATCCTGCTAGTTTGGATAAGCAATAGTCTCTCCACCAAGTCTTGGCGGATCCAGATAGACGAAAGGTGGAAAATCAACACCATTGGTCTCGGCAATTCCCATAGTACGGAGAACTTCATGGAAGCTATATAAAAAGTCTTGGGATCTTCTGAAGCAGTATCGCTGAATGTGGTAGTGTATAGCTTGGTAAATTTGTCCAATCTCCATAAAGAAACGGCGGACATAGCTGCACCTTCACCAGTCTGAGTCATTATGCCTGGTTGAACTGCTGGGACCTGAACTTGGGGAGCTACTGGCTCCGGATTGCGCGTAGCGGGAGTCTGATTAACTCTTCCAGCTTGAGAAGTGGCTGGTGCTGCTGGAAGCAACCCTGCTCATGTGACACTATCCACAAAGCCTACCAATCGGACCAGAGCATCCTGAAGTACTGGGGTAGCTGTTGGGGCTGAAACCTCCTCCTCAACATGAATCTGAGGTTCTACCACTGGTGCTGCTGCTCGGGGCTGAGCTCTGCCCCTACCTCGGCCTCTAGGATGGCCTCGACCTCAGCCTCTAGGATGGCCTCGACCTCAGCCTCTTCCCCTAGCGAGATCTGTTGCCGGGGCCTCAGGTTGTTGGTCAGTAGATTAGGAAGCGCGTGTTCTTGCCATCTGCGGAAGAATAGAGTAGAAATTCAATTAGCATTTGAAGAACAAATTCGCACGACAGGAAAGAATAAAGGTGAAATTTTCCTAACTCTGTAACCTCTGGGGAATAAATACAGACGTCTCCGTACTGGTCCCTCAGACTCTACTAAGGTTGTCCGTGAGTTGTGAGACCTGTGCAACCTAGAACTCTGATACCAACTTGTCACAACCGGGATTTCCCACCATCGGGAGTCGTGATGGCGCCTACTAATGGAAGCTAGGCAAGCCAACTCTTACTTATCTATCCATTTTTACAACTCTCTTTTTAAAACATTTAGCAATAATAATATGATTATAGCGGAATAAATTAATTTAGTGGAAGACTTAGTAGACATTACTAGATGCGATACCGAAATCTAAACATAAATCACTACCCAAGAACTGGTGTCACAATATTCACGAACTTCTTAGAATACTACACATAACCGTCTGAAAGAAATATAAAATTGTTTGTCTCGAATACATGAGATAACAGACTGAAAAATAAAGATAGAAGAGACAACGGGTCTTGCGGACGCCTGCAAGGCTACCTCGATGTCTCGGTGGTCGGAATACCCACACTTGCACTACTGCTGCTGCTGCCGTCCGAAACCTGTATCTGCACAAAAGAGCACAGAGTGCAGAATCAGCACAACCGACCCCATGTGCTGGTAAGTGTCTGGCCTATCCCGGCGAAGTAGTGACAAGGCTAGGACCAGACACCCACATAAACATGTACAATTCAAAATATATATACAACAAAGTAGCAGGAAGCAACATCTAATATTTGGGAAGGGAAAACATGCTCTGAGTAGAAACAAAATACAATGACAGGAATATAATAAAGGAATTTAATTCACTTTCAAGCTCAACTCATCTTGTTACAGGAGTGAAACCACTCGCTCCCATTTTAATATCAACACAGTACACAATATGTCACCGACAACTATGGCTAATAACAATAATCAATATAAATTGTGGTAGGCGTACCACCCGTTCTCATTTATTTATCAAACCAGTACATAATATGTCACCGGCAACTATGGCCAACACCAATAATCAATATTTATTTGTTAGTGATGCGGCGTGCATCCCGACCCTTCCGATATGTCACCGGCAACTATGGCCAATAACAGTAATCCATATACTTGTTAGTGATGCGGAGTGCATCCCGACCCTTCCGATATGTCACCGGAAACTATGGACAATAACAAATAATCAAACAATATATTACCGGCAAGAAACCAAAAATAAGTAATCAACAATATATTACCGGCAAGAAACCAATAATAAATAATCAACAATAATCCTTTCATATAATCATATAAGATTTTCGAAATTTAATCCATTTAAGACCCACGGTCATACTCGACCCCCAACGTATAGATACTCATCACCATGCCTATACGTCGGACTGCACACATAATAATTAGCACATAAACTCAACTCTTATTCCCTCAAGCTAGGATAGATCAAACACTTACCTCGAAGGTTTACGGCCAACTCAATCCTTAGCAATGCCTTTTCCTTTCGAATTTGGCTCCAATTCAATCGTATCCAAGAAAGGTTGATGAAGAATCGCCCAAAAATCGCCAAGAAAGCTATTGGAGAAGAGAGAGTTTTGAGAAATGGAATAAAATCCCCTTCGGTCCTATTTTTCAGAACTTAAAATCACTGGGCGAAATTTTGCTCTATGCGATCGCATAGAGGGGACTGTGATCATATAGAGTCTGGCCTGTTGTGCAATGCGATCGCAGAAGCAGTGTTGCGATTGCATAGAAGAAAAAATGGGGGTTGTCTTTTTACTCAATGTCATCGCGGGGAGTAGTATGCGATCGCGTAGAAGGAAAATGGCAAGCTATGCGATCGCAGGAAGGCTAATGCGATCGCGTAGAAGGATTTGGGAACCCCTGAACTTTGCTCTATGCGATCGCAGCTATGCCTATGCGATCGCATAGAAGGAAATCCCTGTGCACCTGCTGCAGATTTTCAGCAGCTTTTCCAAGTCCAAAACCACCCCGTTACCTATCTGAAACTCACCCGAGCCCTCGGGGCTCCAAACCAATTATGCACACTGACTCAAAAACATCATATGAACTTGCTCGAGCAATCAAATCGCCAAAATAACATCAAAATCAATGAATTGAGCCTTAAAATCCAAGAAATCTTTCAAATTTCATAAACTTCCAAATTTTCCAATTTAAGGCCGAAACACGTCAAACGACGTTCGTTTTCAAACAAACTTTACAGGAAGTGCTTAACCAATATATATGACTTGAACCAGGCATCAGAACCAAAATACGAGCCCGATACCATTACTTTTTGATCAAATTTCATTTTCATTTTCATTTTTCCTTAAACATTTTCAGAAAACAATTTACAAGAAAAATTCATTTCTCGGGCCTGGGACCTCGGAATTCGATTCCGGGCATACGCCCAAGTCCCATATTTTTCTTCGGACCTTCCGAGACCGTCAAATCATGGGTACGGGTCTGTTTACCAAAAATGTTGACCAAAGTCAACTTTAACAACATTAATATCAAAATTCTTCAAATTTTTCACAAAATTCATATATTTCAATATCAAAATTTTCCAGCTTCGCGCCCGGACTGCGCATGCAAATCGAGGCAACTATAAGTGAGGTTTTCAAGGCCTCAGAAGATCGAAATGACTGAGAAAACAAGTGATGACCCTTTGGGTCGTCACAATTGCCTGTGTGAGATGCCGCGAGGTTAGACCACGAGGCTCAATACGCGGCGCCAGAGGCCTACCATCAGGGTAAGGGTGTCCCACGAGGAAAGGATAGGGCACGAGTGAGGATGCCCCACGAGGCAGGGGTGCCCCACGGGGTCGCGGGGGTCGTAGGGGACGACGAGGAGGTGGTCACCAGCATTGGGGCGGTGAGGCACCTGTCGACCCACATGCTAAGGGACAAGATGAGGACTTTTGAGTTGAGGCGCTTGGAGATGATCAGCAGGGTTATATACCTCAGGCAGATGAGCCTTCCAGCAGCATGCCTTCTTACAACTGTCGACGCCCTTCTTTTAGGGCGGAATCGGGTTTACAACATTATGGACAAAACAACTCTCGTTCCCTCTGGAGGAACCCCGTTATGGAGTTTGAAGAGTCACCGCCTAATGATTATAGTGCATTAGGACACTTTTTAGAGAAAAGAAAGGATTAGAAGGAAAACCAGAGTTCAGGTAAGGGCTTGAGATTATCTCGAGAGGAAGGTGTTAGGCACCCCTCAAGATCCACTAGTGTGGTTCCCGACCTTGCTTAGTTGTGATTTTAACAAGAGTAAGAGTAAACAAACAAGGTTTGCACATAGGGAATACAAATAAATTAAAAGTTTTGAAAGGAAAGAGATAAAAAACATAAGTCCTTTTGAAAGAAGACACAAAATTTTTAAGGAAAACATCATGCCACATGAATAAAGGGAGAGGGTCCTAGGTTTAAATATAATATGGATCACGTCGGTACAATATCCAGCAAGTCACTCCCGCACGAGATATTAGCGCACCATTATCATTGTCACACCTCTTTTTTACGGCGCTTACACCCCGGCGAAAGGGATATAAACATAAAAAGAGTTTTTCCAATTAAAGGACAGTCGGAATGGGATTGGTTATTTGAATTTTTCAGAGTCGCCACTTGAGAATATAATGGTGTCTCAAGTCACCGA
>MU734852.1:1261-37154 GCA_026770625.1 Nicotiana glauca
TGCTTTTGGGTCCTAACTACCCGGACAATAGCATAATAGTAGCTACGCACGGACTCTCGTCACCTCGTGCGTACGTAGCCCCCACAAATAGGAGCACATAATCAATTACTTCACCTATGGGATAAATTCCCCCTCACAAAATTAGAAAGGAGACTCACCTCGCTCCGAATACTCAAAACCGCCATTCTACATTCTTCCGAGGACTCCAATTGATTCACCACGCTCCAAGACTAGCCAATGGTTACGCAAATCTATTAATATATGCTCAAATATTCATTACAACTAATTTATAGCAATTCCTACCCCCGATTGGAAAGTTGACCAAAACGCCCTCAGGCCCACGTGCCCGGAATCCAAAATTTTTCGATAGATAAAGTTTACCCATAACCTTAGGAACTCGAATATATAATTTTCTCTTAATTCCATACTCAAAATCGTAATCAAAATCCAAAATTTCTAATTTCCTAGGTTTTCAACCAAAACCCCAAATTTACACTAATCTTCATACTTAAATCCATACATAATTAATATATTTAACTCAAAAGTGATGGGGGATAACTTGCCTTGACATTGACGACGAAAATCCCCTCCTTGAAGCTCTCCAAAATCGCCCCAAGCCATGAGAAATATGAGAGAAATGGCTAATCCCCGACTTTAAATTAACCTTCTGCCTCCAGGGATTTTCGCTTCTGCGAAAATAATCCCGCTTTCGCGGTCCCGCTTTTGCAGAAAATATTCCGCTTCTGCGGTCCCTGGGCTCCAGCCCATTTTTGCTTCTGCAATCAGCCAATCGCTTTTGCGGTTCCGCATCCGCGGATCAAGGGCCGCTTCTGCAGTCCTGGCTGCCCTCATGCTCGACCTCTTCTGCGGCTTCCTCCTCACTTCTGCGGGGCCGCTTCTGCAGTCCCATTTTCGCAGAAGCGGAAATACCAGATACCAGTTGCTTCAGTTCTTCTTAAATTCCAAGTTTCGATCCGTTAACAACCCGGAATCCACCCAACGCCCCCGGGACCCCAACCAATCGTACCAACCAATCCCAAAACACATTACGGACCTGCTCGAGGCCTCAAATCACATCAAACGACGCTAAAATCATCGATCGACCTCCAATCCAAGCTTTATGAACTTTGAACTTTCCAACTTCTACTTCCGGTGTTTAAACCCATCAAATCATATCCGATTGACCTCAAATTTTGCACACAAGTCATATTTGACATTACGGACCTATTCCAACTCCCGAAATCGGATTCCGACTCCGATATCAAAAAGTCCACTCCCGGTCAAACTTCTCAAAAACCTTCAAATTTCTATCTTTAGCCGAATGGCTTCAAAATGACCTACGGACCTCCGAATTCACTTCCGATCGCGCTCCCAACTCCAGAATCACCATACGGAGCTACTCCCAATCTCGGAATCCCAAACGGACATCGATAACGCTGAAATTCACTCCAAGCCAAACTTAAGAAATTTCTTCCAAAATGCTAACTTCCATAATAGGCGCCAAAACGCTCGCGGCTTATCCAAAACCCGAACCGGGCATACGCCCAAGCCCGATATCATCATACGAACCTGCTAGAACCTTCAGATCCCGATTCCGAGGTCATTTACTCAAAATCCAATCCTAGTTCGTTCTTTCAATTTTAAGCTTCTCAAATGAGAATTTTTATTTAAATTTAACTCCGATCTTCCTGAATTTAAATTCGACCATGCGAACAAGTCATAATACCCGAAATGAAGCTGTTCATGGCCTCCGACTGCTGAACGGAGCTCTAAGGCTCAAAACAACCGGTCGGGTCGTTACATAAACCAGAAACTCACAGAAATGCAACAATAAACCAGAAATAGAACTTCATTACAAGAAAGATGCAATACTACATTACAAATATCAGCTGTAATACATTAAACAAGTAACAGTTCTTTCATTTCATGAATAAATTCCGGCACTAAAACTTTGAGCCAGCATCTTGCTTTTGCTTCAAATCAGTATTCGGAGTTCGTAAGAATGGAGATCCCTTTAGTTTGAGAAACAACAAAAGATTTGACATAACAGAATCGGACCAATAAAGCCCTAATCTTTTCAATTGCTTCGGTATTGAGGGTAGTGAGACAAATTGGTTCATAGGTTGCAATGGATGTTTCAAGTTGTAATATGAGTTTGAGAGGAGACTTCTACATTTAACCTGATTTAGTTCTTATCACTTCCTTTGGCACTGCAATGAAGTTTGAGCGATTTTTGAAGTAGCAAGCAGGAATTTGGAGAAAAGAGATGGGGAAATAACGTGCAGTGATGTACGGTTAGAGAACCGTTAGTTTTTTAAACTTGGAGTAGCGGTAGGATGTATTCTGCTGACTTTGTTATGGTTTGGGCATGTTTATTGTTACAAGATTATATAAAGGATAAAATTTAAGTTTGGGATATAGTTTGGGATATTTTCAACCACATAGCCAAATATTTGAATGATGTAATTTAAGTCTCAACACCTTCATCCTTCACCCCTTTATTCTATCTAGCACAACAAAGGTCAGTCATAACAACAGTTTCTGTTCAACATTTAAGCTCCCATTAATTTAGTACTCAGTATCCTTGAATTTCCAGATTTTGAAGTTCAAACTATGGGATCTTTCTAGCAAAAGAAAGGAAATCGAAAGGAAAGCTGTAGGCCAAGCTTAATTCGAGGTCAACCATACTGCGCATAATATTTAAAATAAAACGTCAGAAGGAAGAATAAAGTATTCTCATTTGGTAAAAAGTGAACATATTTCTACAACTCGAAAATGCTTCAAACAAAAGCAGAACAGGAACTACTTTAAAGAACCCTATAACTGTCTTTCCTCTTTTCTTCAAATCCCCCATTTCCAGCCCCAGGCAGCTTTTGCCCCAGGGGGCAGGGAGCAATTGAAAGGAGGAGGCGCATCATGATGAAAAAAAGAAAATAATGGACGCAGAAACAACTTAACTCGTACATACAATATACAGTGTCATCACCTCCTTGACCTTTTCTTGGGTTGTTTTGGGGGGATTGCTGCAGATTCCGCACCTTCCCTGCTCCGTTTACTAGACGGGGGAGATGGATCAGCTCCTCTCTTTGGTGGCCTCCCTATATTCTTTTTCATTGTACTGCCTTTTTCCTTTGCTTGCTTTGCTTCAGGGTTCTTTGAAAATGCTGGTTCTTTCTTTTGATGGGTCTTTGAAGATGCTGGTTCTTTTCTCCCGCCACCCGTTCCACTTTCATTTTTCTTATGCTCCGATCCGCCTTTGCTAGCAGAGCTAAGTGGCCTACTCTTCAACGCATCCAGCAACAAACCGCTGTTTGAGGATGAACTTTGCTTCATTCGATTCAGGAAAGTAGCAACACTCCGTTTCTTCACATCCGTGTTGGACTGCTCGTTTCTGCTTTCACTTTTAGATTGCGGATGCTGGGAAGAAGACTCCCCTTCTCCTTGGTTTTTATCGACGACCGCTGCTAAATTTTTGATGGATGCAGTGTTAGGACGGCTCTTGCCATTTTTATTCAAGCTTGCAGAACCTGAAGCAAATCTATCTCGTGTTCTCTTCTTTGTGATTCTATTTTCGCCAGCACTATTGGCCAGTTGACTAGGCTGCTGCAACGTGTCTGCAACTACTTTTTCCACAGGTCGTGTTATACTTTGCTCCCTCTTTTTATCACCTCCAGATGCTGATGCTGATGCTGATGCTTTGGCTTTTATGGAACTACGCTTGCGACAGACAATCATTGACCCCGATATATTAGTCTTCAATAGCAAAGGGTCAGATGGTTTTGTTCTCTCTTTCTGAGACAAGGATGCTGATTTTAGTGAGGTTTGTTTACCGGATAAAGAATATGACTTGGCTTTTGTCTGGGAGATCTCTTTTAGAATAAGCGGCCGAAGCTCTGTAGCAGCAACAAACTCTGAGGA
This sequence comes from Nicotiana glauca, assembly GCA_026770625.1. Classification (NCBI taxonomy): domain Eukaryota; kingdom Viridiplantae; phylum Streptophyta; class Magnoliopsida; order Solanales; family Solanaceae; genus Nicotiana; species Nicotiana glauca. The sequence goes on from MU734852.1 coordinate 5,180, forward strand.
ACTCTTCTTGAAGAAAACAATGGCGTTGCTGACAAGCAGCAACAAGTCACGAAAGAATTTGGATTTGCAACTCAAGTAACGGCCATTTTCAAGCCAAGTCTGAACCATTTCAAGATCGACATGCTGCCTAACTAAGTTGCTATAGTTTTCAGCTTCCTACAAAATGAGCACAAGTATATAAAATCTTGCACATAATCTGATGATAGAAATCTCTTTTTCCTAATCATAGACTCATCCACAAGGATCACAACCCAAAGAGAGGTGAAGGAAACCAGCATGATTCACAATGTGAAACAGAAATGCCAAGAGGCTGATCTTCAATAGAATAATACAGGGATTTCCATTAAATCCTAATCATACAGCTCAGAGTGCTGACATAAATAATTTTTGAAATTAGCTCCAGTGGTATTTCACTACAGGCGAGAAGTTAAATATTTGGTTTATCCTTCAATTGCAGTGCCCATGTCATGCAAGATTACTCACGCTGGCATCACTGGCTCTGCCATCTATACTATAACTGTTCACTTCAGAGCAGCAATTGACAAAGAACAGCAAAGAAACTAGCTTTTATAAACAAAAATTAAAACCATACAAACAAACAATCCAAAGCACCAAAAAAAAAAAAAATCCATTTCTAGTTTCATCCATTTGTTCATTTGATCTCTGAGATATCTGTAAAAATGTTAAAATTGATCTATTTTTTTTGCCTTATCTTCATGGTGCTGTTTTTATGGGATAAATAGTGACTGTATAAAGGAAAACTTCCGTTGGTTTCTAAAGCTCCAGAGGTAGAAATGCACACAATGACGGCGTTGAAGTCAATAATTGAAGAATCTACCAGTAAAAAAATCATAATACTTGATATCTTTCACATGTGGCAAATAAATAATTTTTTTTAAGTAGGTCAAAAATGGGTTTATTTTGTTTTTACTTGGTGCCACATAATATGTATGTAATGTTGTTACCAAAGTGGCAGATTTAGCATTTTTAGCCTTTATTATTTTATGGGGTAAATGAGTAGTTGAATATAGTTAATTTTAGAATCCTTATGTTTTCAGCTTGACATTAACTTTCCCACAAAAAAAACGATTAAAATCAAACAATCACTATCAGACATGCTTCGACGTCGGATTTTGACTCAGATAGAATAACCACAACGCCACTGTAACTTTAATAAACAACCTTAGTTAAACTTTCAAAAGTAAAGATAATAGTAACAATAATTTACCGAAGAAATAATAACAATAATAAAATAACGTAAAAGAAAAGACGAGATTCTTGTTTTATCACCTGGCTTTCGAGCCGACGCTCAAACATTGAGCCGAGCTTATGACTTCTAATCTTCTCGAGGAAGGCAATCAATGGCTGAGATTCAACGGGTATTTTTTTAACGGCGGGAGATCTATTCTCCTTCTCACGTTCATCCCCGCTGCTACACCCGCCGACCACAGTATCGTCTAACTTCTTCCTCGATTTGCCCACTGAGCTCTGCACGTCTGAGTTCTCTTTCGTTCCCTCTCCTCCTTTTGACTCGGCCACCGATTCAACCAACTCCGGCGACTCGCTCACCGGTTCGACTTTCATTGTCACACAGACCGGCGGTTTTCCTACACTGTCCGAGCTGCCATTACATGAGTCTTCACAAACCGGTCTTTCTTCGGCACATTTATCTGGTTCTTCCTTTATGCTTCCGGTTTGGAGCGGTTCTGTCTTTACGGCTCCGGTTCGAACCGGCTCCGCCTTATCCTCGTTCTCCTCTACGCTAGTTTTTAAGCTGCAGCTGTGTTTCGGGTCCGTAGAGCTCGATTCGCTTACTGATTGTTGATCCTTATCGGAAGCTTCTTCCGATGCTTCCTCGGCGACTACTAATTCCGGCGAGGACTTATCCTCCAGCTTAATTCCGATCTCAGTTTCTTCAAAATTTTCGTTATTTGCTCCTCTCCGTTCGTTCTTCGCCAGATCTGACTTCGAATCTCCGTTTTCAGTCTGTTGCATACTCCGCTCTCTCTCTTCCTCGAGTCGTCGTTTCTTCAATTGCAAAGACCTAAACAGAATCAAACCATTACTTATACATACATATATTTGCATGTGTATATATATATATTCAGAAGATGTGAATTCGGAGATGTACACGATGGATAGATCGTATCGTTCAACTTCGCGTCTGAGTTCAGCGACTCGAAGCTTCCGTAACTCCTCAAGCAAAGGAACACTAACGGTTTTCTCCTTATCTTCATCGTCATCATTAACGTTACCATTACCGTTACATTTGTTTGAGTAACGGCGTTTGAGGTCAAGGTATTTGAGTCTACAATTATGAGGCGATAACAACCGCGCAGGGGCGGTGCTCCGTTTCTGGAGTTCAACGGCTACGGAATCCCAGCTCTTTGTGCCGTAACGATTGACGGCGCAAGCTAACAAGAGCTCTTCCCAGGTTCCCCATCTTGATTCTTCTTCTTCCGATGAATTCTCGACGGTTCCGTTCGGTTTGGCCATGAAATGAGAGACGGATTCAAGTATGGGAATTGTGCTCCGGCTTGAAGTTCTCTGCAATTGCTCCGTCGTTTATAGGGCTATTTCTCTATGGGAAAATGCAGATGACTGGCTGTTCATCGGCTTCAGGCTTGGCTTATTGGCTATAATTAAAGCCTTAATTAAGCATTCTTTGGATTGGATAAGTTCTCCTATGGCTATGGCTCAATGATGTACTCCTACTTGTTCATTTGAGTGTCGCGTGTAACCCTTACCAGCGTTACAAAGTTTTAAAAAAGTTAGATTCAATTTTTTTCAATAACCTATGCAATTTAACTTTAAAAAAAATCAAAAATTTAAATTGTGATATCTCTAATAATCAAATAAAATCAATTGAAGAAAGAATTTCCTAACAAAGAGAAAGGCTTCACAAGAAATTCAATATAACGGACATAAAATGAGGAAGGGAAGAGTCCGAAAGAATAAATAATAAAGTGTTATTATAGAGAATATAAAAGTGTATATGTCTTTGAACCTAAAGTTCTCAAGCCACAAAAAATAATGTGAAATCTACTTTCAACTAGAGGAAACCTACATCAATCTACCACCAAAAGTAAGAAAAAACTTTAATCGCTTGCTTCGAAAAATACTGTTATAGAAAACTGACCAAACATGGATATGAAAATTTCAAGGAGCCCTTATGTAGTTGGTGACAATATTTGACAATTCCTTCTTCTCCATAAAATGATAATAGCTTTGCATTGGCCTTTGTAATAATTTTGTTGGTTCAAGCTAATGAAGCATTCTTTCACTATTAGATATTAACTATTGTCTTCTCAAATTCCACCTCTAAATTAAAAGAGCATTTAATTGAAACTATGAGTGGAGGAAAAAACAGAGAAAAGATAGTACATTTATTTACCCAAAAAAATATGGAAGTAATAGTATTGGAATGAAGGCCAGAAAGCTTGTGCCCCTGTTGATAGCTATTTTACTCTTTTAACATTGCACTTGGAACTTCCCACTTATAATATAGTATAGTTGACACGATTCAAAATTTCGTTTTAAACGTCATGACGACACTTAATCTCTAAGACTAGGTAAGCCGATTACTTACAACAGTTAGACTAGTTAAACAATGACATTTTAAAAACAGAGTTTAATATAAATGTTAAAATAAAGGGAAACAAGCATATGCGATAATAATCACAATAACCTCCCAACACTAGGTAATACAAAGTCACAAACTCTAACTGAATATATAGAAATATCTTCAAACAAAATACAATTATGTTCAGATATCAACTTAACATTATAATCAAAAGGAAAACAGGACTTCTAGGGACTACGACGACCAAGAAGCTCTACCTTGAATCCTCGTGATCAAGAAGCTAACACTACCCGAGTCCATTATCTCTAATATCTGGATCTGCACAAAAATATACCGAAGTGTAGTATGAGTACATCACGACGAGGTACATGTCAAGACACCTGCTTGTCATAATAACATGTGCAGTAAATAAGTATAAAGCTAATAATGAAAGCAATAAGCAGTAAATGACAACAAAAGAATAAACATGTGATATAGCCGTAAAGTAATTTGAATACTGTTAAGTACCAGTGAAACCAATTACGGAAAAACTATGACAATCGAAAACTCAAACCCTTTCTAACACAACTTTCATAATAGAATTACTCTGAGATACCTCATCTCATAAACACAAGTCATGAGTCTCAAACCATAAATCATATGCTCACGGCACCTTGTGCCCCATTATTAATCACAACCTCATGGAAAACTCATGTGCCAATATCTCAATTCGCACAGCATGATCACAGGCTCACAATTATAATTTCGTCCGGCGTGGTCACAGGTTCAATACCAAAATTCACCCGGCATGGTCACAAGCGCACTATCACAATCTGTCTGGCATGATCACAGGACTAATATCACAATGGAAGCAGATAATACAAGAATTTATAGGCATGATCAATGCATGTCATACTCACGAATGTCATGATCCAGCCTAGAGCCGTGACGGGTAACCGACACTAAGTGCGATCATCACTAAACTTGCTGATAAATGATATGAGGATCACGTTAGGCCTTCTGAGTAATGATTCACAGAGAAGGGATTTCATGAAGTGCATGGGATTAGAATACCCCCTCCCCCATAAGATGAATCACACTAAGATGCTATGAAATATGGTTATTGAAGTATATTATTGTCCCTAGGTGGATTAGAAAAATGACTTCAGATGTTCCCCGATGAGATGTGACCCCTAGTGGCAATGTAGTATGCAAGTGGTTTCAAGTTATCAAATGTATATTATAGAGCAATATTAAGGTGAATCAACAATAGATGGATAAAAGTTCCAAAATATGAGATGAGATTAGGTTTTCATTCTTAAAATGAACATCAAAGGACTTAAATTTATACATATCGGATAAATAGGGAGAGAACAACCTGAAGTTGGGTAGAAGACCTCGATATTAATAAAGCAAAGTAAGTATTACAGTATAATATAACCTACCAAGATGCAGAAATACCATAAGGATAGATAATCAAGAATATGAAACAAAATATAGTAATAGCCGTAAGTTCAACAAAGTACCAAGCGAAGAACTTCAGTAACGCTATAGATGCCCAGAGGAACAGCTTGTCATAGATATTATATGTTTACAAAGTGAGGCCTAGAGATTAGATAAAAGCTGGAGGAAAAATGAGAGAAGAGTCGTATAGGCACGTGTACAAGAACATAATCGTATAGGTAGTATGACAGAAGGTGCATGTCAGGACAACTCGCTGAACTTTGATGGCATACTCTGACACTGTCATAGTGCCCTAGCGCAGCTGCTCGAACTCTGTGTGTCGTGCATCCTTGAGGGTCTAGGGAAAAGCCTCCCTAAAAAACATATTGGAAAATTGAGTCCAAACAAGTGGTGTTGCATCAGTTGGCCAACCCTCCTCATAAGGCTACTGATAAAGGTCAACCCTGTACTACAATAAAGTAGCAAGAGTGGTCGAAGCAGCTTTTACCTGAGAAGGTCGGGATCGATTTTCACAGGGAGCTAGAGATAGGAATTGAGTTTCTATCCAAATTGGAGTTGCGTAATCGTTCCTAATTACACTTCTAAACATATTTGATTTTGATATTACTCTAAATTTATACGACTAAGATGCTAAATTAAGCTAAGTTAAGCTAAGAGTAGACTATTGAAGGTTGTCTAATTAGATAAAAGACACTAGGGGAGTGACTTTCTCCTAGGTGGATACTTGACGCGCTCTCGCGTCTAATGGTAGGTTGTCATATTTGGGGATTACGATATAACCATTGCACGATTCTACTCACTCTATACCTATCGGTAGTTTGAGTGATTTTGCCCTAATTGACTTTCTCAAGATCAATTGGGTATGATCATTTGTGCAAGCAATTGAGGTCCAAGTCGGGTATTACTATCTCTAGGTTTAACCCTTTAATTGTGGATATCAATCTCTTGAGTACGCCCTAATTCCTTGTTGGACTAATTTTTATAGACTTAGGCTCTTTTTTTCAAGAAAAGCCCAAGTCAACTAGGCTTAAACTAGTGTTTGCTACCACTAATTCAACATTAAAATCATAAATTAGTCCAAATATCAAACACTCATAGACATTCAAGCCTTAAAATACAAGACCAATCAATTACCCACACTAGGGTTGAGTCTTAACGCTAGTTAATGGGACTAGCTACTCCTGATAATAGAGGAAAATAAAGAAATAGATGAAGAAAAACCCATAATATTTAATTACTAACTAAAATTTGAAAATTCAATGATAAAACTATTGTAAAATTACTCAAAATGGTAAAAAGACACTGTTCACAAGCGCAGTTCAACTTAAAATTACTACTGATGACCTAAAAATGGGAAAAGAAATTATTTATACTAGGCCAAATTTTCTGGAAAAAAATACCCCTGTAGGGGTAATGCGGACCACACAAAATTGAGTGCGGCCGCACTGAGGCTCTTGGCTTAAGATTTCTGCTCTTTGAACTTGGCCACCAGAGGCCGCACAAAATACACCGCGGCCGCGGTGCCTTCTATTACGGTCTGCACAAAATGGACCACGGACCGCATTGGCAATGTTTCCCCAACTTGGCAACTCTCTAAACTTCAGCTTTGCGGACCGCACAAAATCGAGTGCGGCCGTAATGAAGCCAATGCCGTCCGCATGAAATGATTTGCGACCGCATTGCTTGAATGCCTGAAATGAGCAAATCTCTAAACCTTCTCTTTGCGAACCGCACAGAATGGAGTGCGGTCGCGGTGGTCCTGTTACACTGTACTTGGACTTGTTCTTGGTACTTGTGTATGTTTCACTCCTTTTTGAGCTAGTTTTGAATAATTGTCACCTTGTTGACCAAACCCTGCAATCAAGTACAACACATAAGCCTTTGAGACTATTTTGTACAAATTTCTAAGTAAAACTCAAGTAAAAAGGAGTGTAAAATGTATCATAATCCCTAGTTATCAGCTGTAACCATTGATACGTTTCTCCTAACAGCTGAAACATAGTAAAAGCAACTCTTCTCACCTCCAATACACATATAGTGTGGAGAATACAGTAACACTTCTCTAAAAAAAACTTGTGCATCCTCGATAGTTGTGCCACTAAAAGTAGGTGGATCATACTTCTTGAACCTCTCAAGTCTCTTCTACTCCTCCTTTGATTCGCTCGGCCTTATCTCAGGCTGAACCGGAATAAGAGGTTGTACTGGAACCACACTCGGAGTATGATCATCATGAGCCTGCTGTTCAGGAGTGGGGGTTGCGGGAGTTTGAGCTCTTCCCCTATTCTGTGAAGTAGCTAGTGCAATTGGGATCAGTCCCGCCTGAGCCAATGTACCAAACATGCTTAGAAATTGCACTAAAGTCTCCTGAAGTCCGGAGGAAACAACAGGTGCCTGTCCCCCAATCGGAGCTAATGGTGGTTCCTCAGCTAATGCTCTGACAGGTGCTCTAGCTGCGGCATATGCCCCTACTTGGACCCGGCCTATCGCGGCTCTAGCAAGGGGTGCGGGTGTCTTCTTGACTGATCTGGTAGTGTGTATCCTACCATCTGTGAGAAAATAGAGATATAAAGGCTCAAACTTTGAAATCAACAAATCCGCGCGACAGGAATGAAAGAAGTGGAATTTTGCTAATAGTTCTGTAGCATCTCAAAGATAAGTACAAAAGTCTCCGTACCGATCTGCAAGACTCTACTGAACTTGCTCGTGACTCGTAGAACCTATAAACCTATAGCTCTGATACCAACTTGTCACAATCCAAAATTCCGCCTTAGGCGTCGTGATAACACCTAGTCTCTAAGACTTGGTAAGTCGATTACTTACAATAGTTAAACCAGTTGAACAATGATATTTTAAAAGTAGAGTTTAATATTAATAACAAAATAAAGGTGAAACAAGCCTACGTGATAATAATCACAACAACCTCCCAAGACTAGATAACACAGAGTCACGAACTCTAGTCAAATACATAGAAATATGTTCAAACAAAGTACAATATTGCTCAAATATCAACTTAACAGTACAATCATAAGGAAAAAAAGACTCCAAGGGACTGCGATGACCAAGCAGCTCTACATTGAATCCTCACGATCAAGAAGCTAACTTTGTCTGAGTCTGTTATCTCCAATACCTGGATTTGCACAAAAATATGTAGAAGCATAGTATGAGTACACCGCAGTTGGTACTCAGTAAGTATCAAGACTAACCTTGGTAGAGTAGTGACGAGGTACAAGTCAAGACACCTACTAGTCATAATAACCTGTGCAATAAATAAGTATAAAGCTAATAATGGAAATAATAAGTAGTAAATGATACCAAGGAATAAACATGTGATATAGCCGTAAAGTAATCCGAACACTGTTAAGTACCAGTGAAACCGATTAAGGAAAAACAATGACAACTGAATACTCAAACCGTTCTAACACAAGTTTCACAACAGAATTACTCCAAGATACCTCATCTCATAAACGCAAGTCACGAGTCTCAAACCACAAATCATATGATCACGACACCTTGTGCCCATATTATTAATCACAAACCGAACGCACAACGCACTTGCCAATATCTCAGTCCGCCTGACATGATCACGGGCTCACAATCACAATTCTGCCCCACGTGGTCACATGCTCAATACAAAAATTCGCCTAGCATGATCATATGCTTACTATCACAATTCGCCCGGTATGATCACGGGCCCAATATCACAATGGAAGTAATAATACAAGAATATATGGGCATGATCATTGAATGTCAAGTCATACTCCTGAACTGGTATAAATGGCATACTACGGTGTATGCTACGGGAGTGTAATATTACAATCCAAGATAGCAAGTAATATCAAAGACATCGAGTAGCTCATTGAAAGCAACATAACAAATCACGTAAGGTGCATGACATATGCAAGGAAAATCACGTCATCACATGAATATCATCAACATAGTGCCCCAAGCCATCATATATCATCCTTGACATAGCCACCATTATCTCTCCGTATTGATAATATCATAATAGCCACCCTTATTGCTCCACCTAGACATTTAACATAATAGCGACACATATCACTCTGATATCCACCCATATCACTCTAATAGCCACCCGTACCATTCCGCACAATCATCAATAGTGAGGTTCCACCCTTATGCTCCGCATAATGACAACAATGAGATGCCACCCTTATGCTCTGCATAATAACATTCAATTCTCACAACAAACTCACATGTGCTAACATCACAACAACACGACATATAACTCGTACTACAAGTGCCCATAGGCCACAACCTCTTCATAACAACAATACCTATATCACCATAACACATAGCCCATGGATCAAACACGATGTGCACAAAATCTTAATAGCAAGAAAATGAACGGGGAAAGCAACTCAATAATGAACATTACCCCATTAAACAACAATTTCAACTAAAATAGGTTAATGACTTTCAATAAATTCAACTTCAATTAATTGCTTAAGAATAAACTCAATAATGAAGGTATTTCCATGAAATGACAAACTTCGAATTCTAGTGTATGAAATAAGCTAACAAGAAATGGCATGAACTAGCAACTACATCTAAATGCATGATAATAACACGACGACGAAACGATATCATGTAACAACAATTTCAATTAAGAATAACTCAACAATCAAGGAGGTCAAATTACAATAAAAAATGTAAAAAACTTCAAATAAAGTATATAAGAGTAAACTTGACAAGTAAAAGATATGACATGTGCTAACAACTTCAAATAAAGCATGTGAAAGTAAACTTGAAAAATAAAAGATATAACACGTGCTAACAATTTCAAATAATTACATGAAAGAAGCCTAAGAGCCTAAATCGGTCAATTTCTACATATAAGTCTGAGTACGCACTCCTCACCTCGCGTACACGTCTTTCATATAATTCAAATAATAAATCAACCTAAATCCTAAGGGATGCAAGATACTTAATTCAAAGAGGTTAAATCAATACTCTAAATAGACCTTCTCGTGTGAAACAACCTTCGGACGACTCGAATCTAGCCAAAATAACTTAATGTCATAAATAAAAGCCATAGAAAATAATTCTAGATAATAAAACTTCGATCTTTAATGAAAATCAAAAGTCAACAAAATCCAATAAAACTAGCAAAATCCAAACATCCATTCTGATACGAGTCCAATCATACCAAAATCATCCAATTCCGGTCTCAAATCAGCCTTTAAATCATCATATTATATTATAGAATGATTTTACAAAAATTTCTAATTTCTTCCAACTCAAATCACTAATTATATGATAAAATAAAGATGAAATCTTGAAATATAACCAAACATGGGTCAAGAATACTTACCACAATCTAAATGGTGAAAATTCCCTCTAAAATCGCCCAAAATCGAGGACTACAATTCAAGATGTGATAAAAATAACCAAACCCTCAATATATATACAATCTGCCTAGGAAAGTTGCACCTGCGACCAATTTACCGCTTCTACTGAATTGCATGTGTAGCCCTACCTTTGCTTCTACCAAAAGTCCATAATACTGACATTCTGCACCTACGGAAGAATATCCACTTCTTCCGATAATGATGATTCTGGGAGTGTGAGTGGTTCCGAGGGCGGTGAAGATGAAGATGAGGCTCCAGGGAGGATTAGGCACTTAGAATATTTTCTTCTTTGAATTTTTTGTGTAGGATCCTAACCGATCCATGTAAATATTTTTATATATAAAATATCTTTTTTCTCTTTGAGTTGTATTTATTTTAATTTCTTCCCTGTACAAAGGCATGGGCAATTCAATCGAAATCGGACTAGTATAGTTTTTATGATCGAGTGAGTATTTACTTGAACTTGAAGTAGGACGACCCTTAGATTTTAGCTGAGTGAGGATGATTTCTCAAACTCAAAATGGCCATTAGGCTCTTGAATCGGACCGATATGGCTTCAGAATAGTAGTTTTTTCCCTTTTCAGCTTTAAAATATTTAATCATATAAAATATTGTTATGCCTTAGCATGAGATAAATCTGTACCTATTAGGATTTTCGAGGGTTAGTATCATTCAAACCCTTTACTTTGTTATGCCTTAGCATAAGCTTGTTCGGGAGTTCGAACAATTTGGTACCCCTTAAGTTTTTTTAGGGTTGATGTTATCGAAACCCTTTACAATTTTGCCGAGGGTAGCCTTATTTAACTGGTTTTATGAGAATATTGGAAGGCCTATTTTACTATGGATGTCGGACGTCTCCGAACCATGTTCGTTTGGCCGTAGGCTTTAACTTGAGATTTTCCCTTTGAGCTTGTTTCTCAATTACACTTTGAACTTGTTCGAAGCGTCAGTCCGCAAGTGGTATGGCCGTGGCCGTAAAGACGAGGGTTGCCTTTTTAAGGTCTTATAATCTTGAAGTTTAATAATTCGAGCATATCAATTTTTGGATAGCAATTCTCGAGTATGGGGTTGATTGTTCGAGCTTTAGTTGTGATCATCGCTTGAGCCAGTCTTCGCAATAGATCATAAGTATGAAATTGTAAAGTAAAATTTTCATTAAGGCATGGAACATCAAGTAACGAAAAAAATACTTCTTTCAATGGATCATTCATGCTTACATATTTTATCATTAGGTCTCGAGTAATCTACCTTGACACAGTTCATTTGAGCGTTTGACCCTTTAAAACTTTACCTATCGAGACCCTGTTGACACGAAGTATTTCCTTGAAAATGTAACATCCGGGGGTAATGCCCCCCAGTATTCGAGGTTGATTGTAAAGAAGCCTCAGAGATGATTGAATTTCTCTAAGTTATCACGAACAATGGCTGCCTCGTTAAAAACCTTGTCGGAAAAACCCATTTGGGATAAAAACCGATCGAAGGGAAAAAGAGTGCAACGCGTGCTTTCAGACCTAAGGACTTCTTTTGGAGATAACTCTGATGCCTTCGATCGAACACCTGCAACAAGTTAGTATAAAATACAAATGAAAAATGAGAAGGTCATACCTTAGAAATAATATCGTTTGAGGAGTGATATGTTCCAATTACTTGGCAATTATTCTCCATTCATCGAGCCAAGTTTGTAAGATCCTTTTCCGACGTTGTTGAGGACCTTATATGGTCCTTCCCAGTTTGGATGGAGCTTTCCCTCATTTGGGTCTCGAGTGTTGATGGTGATTTTTCTCAGGACTAATTCCCAATTTTGAAGTGTCAAAGATTGGCTCTTCGATTGTAATATCTCTTGATACAATGTTTCTGGGCGGCCATTCGAACAAGGGCGGCTTCCCATTTTTCATCTAGCAATTCGAGGCTTGTATTTATAGCCTCGTGATTTGACTCCTCCGTTGTACAACGAAACATGACGCTAAGTTCCCTAACTTCAAGTGGGATAAGTGCTTTGATGCCATATACTAAGGAGAACGGTGTTGCAACCGTACTAGATTTTGACGTTGTTCGATACGCCCAAAGGACTTCGGGTAAAATTTCTCTTCGTTTCCCCTTAGCATCGTCAATCTCTTCTTTAGATTCTGAATGATGGTCTTGTTTGTCGATTCGGCCTGTCCGTTCCCACTAGGATGATATGGCATCGACAAGATCCTTTTTATTTTGTGATCACCGAGGAACTTTGTAATTTTGCTGCTGATGAATTATTTTCCATTGTCACATACGATCTCGGCGGGTATCTCGAATCGGCATATGATGTGATTCCAAATGAAGTCTATGACTTCTTTTTCTCTGACTTTCTCGAAAGTCTGTGCTTCAACCCATTTTAAGAAATAGTCATTCATAAATAAAATGAACTTAGCTTTACCTGGGGCCGATGGCGAACGACCGACGATATTCATTCCCTATTTCATGAACGTCCATGGGGATAGGACTGAATGAAGTTGCTCTCTGGGCTGGTGGATCATCGGTGCATGTCTTTGAAATTTTTTGTATTTTTGAACGAACTTCTTAGTATTTTTTCCCATATTGGACCTATAGTATCCCGCTCCGATGACTTATTGAACTAGTGATTCGGCACCGGAATGGTTCTCGTAAGTACACTCGTAAATTTCTCGTAAGACGTAGTCAATGTCTCCTGGACCCTAACATATTGCCAACGGTCCATCGAACATCCTTCTATATAATATTCCATCTTCGGCCAATGTGAATCATGCAGCCTTTGTTCGTAGGGTTCTCGATTCCTTAGGGTCCGATGGGAGCTTCCATTTTTTAGATACTAGATATATTTGTTCCTCCAATCCCAGTTAAGCTTGTGGAGTTTATTTCGGCATGGCCTTCTTTGACTACTGACTTTCAAATTTGTACAACAGTCCCCGAGCTAATTTTATCGTCTTCAACCGATGACCCAAAATTTTTCAAGGGCATCAGCTTCACTATTCTGTTCTCGAGGTACATGCTGTAGGGTCCATTCTTTGAACTGGTGTAGGGTTACCTGCAGCATTTCTAAGTACCTTTGCATTCGATCTTCTCTAACCTCGAAGGTCATGTTGACTTGGTTAACCACAAGTAAGGAGTCACACTTGGCCTCGATGACTTCTGCTCCTAAGCTTTTAGCCAGCTCGAGACCTGCAATCATGGCCTTATACTCGGCCTCATTGTTAGTCAACTTAGAGGTTTTGATAGATTGTCTATTTGTATTTCCTGTAGGTGGATTCAAAATGATGCCTAGCCCAAACCCCTTCACATTAGAAGCACCATCTGTGAAAAGGGTCCACACCCCAAAAATATAACTATTTTTAATAAAAGTTCCTTTTCGACCTCGAGTACGAAGGCTGGCGTGAAGTCGGCCATGAAGTCTTCCAAGATTTGAGAGTTGATGGCCTTTCTGTGTTGATACTCGATATCATACCCACAGATTTTGATGGCCTATTTAGCCAATCAGCCCGAGATTTTGGGATTATGCAGAACATTACGAAGAGGGTAAGTGGCCACTATGCAAATTAGGTGGCACTGAATATATGGTCTTAATTTCCTAGAGGCGCTTATTAGAGCAAGCACTAATTTTTCTAAATATGGGTACCGGGTCTTGGCTTCACCTAGAGTTTGACTAACATAGTAAATAGGAAATTGCGTACCTTGATCTTCTCGAACTAGGACACCACTTACCGCGACTTCTGAGACTGCCAAATATAAGTAGAGCTGCTCGTCCTCTTATGGAGTAAGAAGCAATGGTGGGCTCGAAAGATAACGCTTTAACTCTTCCAATGCATGTTGGCATTCTGGGGTCCAAGCGAAATTGTTCTTCTTTTTTAGTAGTGAGCAGAACTTGTGACTTCGATCTGAAAACCTCAAGATGAACCAGCCTAAGGAAACTATCCGCCCTATTAATCTTCGTACGGACTTAACAAGGTCCACGACTGTGATGTCTTCGATTGCCTTTATTTTATTGGGGTTGATCTCGCTTCCCTAATTTGACACCATAAAGCCAAGGAACTTGCTCAAACAGACCCCAAATTCACATTTCTCAAGATTGAGCTTGATGATTGGCTTAATGTATGCATATTATGATGTATATTACCTCACGTTGTGCTCATGTCTAGTAGATTACAGATGTATAATATAATGATTTGTGCTAATTTATGGTATTTCTATGTGTAGGAATCATTCGGATGTGATTTGGGATGAAAGCGCGCAAATTGGAGCAAAAATGGGAAGAAAATGCAAAAGTGCACATTTGAGGGCCACAAGCAGCGTGGGGCGATACCTGTGGTGCTCAAAATAGAATGCTAAAAAATTGATCGCTAGGCCAGCGCCCCACGCTGGCATGGACGCGCAAAATATGAACATGTCATATTTCGACCTGGACTCGATTATTTCAACCCAAGACACCCCAACTCATATAAAAGCCAACCTAAGCCTATTTTGGAGGGAGAAGGACGCTTTTGAGAGGAAAACACAAGCATAGAGCCGCCGCGGAGGCCAGAATTTATCAAGTTCCATCTTTCTTCCACGAAACTTAGTAATTTTTATGTTTCTTTGTATGATTTGTTGTTTGGCTACCATGTCTATGTGGAGCTAAACTTCACGTTATAGGGTTGTGGTTCTTTCATGACTATTGTTATTCGGATATTGATTTTGCATTATTGATTTATCATATTGGTTTATTTATTCAATCATGTGATTAATTATTTGATTGCTTGATCACCAATTGAATACTATCTACGAATCTAGAGTTGAACTCGAAAGTGGGAATTCTAGATTGCTTATAGGAATGAGTAGAGCAAGTTCTTGAACTTGGGCATCGGGGAATGGATTCACGGTTAGGATAGACATATACCTAATTGCCTTGCTTGGTTGATGAGGAAATATAAATGTGTTCTTGTTGATTCTAACTCCATAGACAATAGGCGTTAGGTTAGCTTGAATAGGCGAGTAAGAACTCGACAGATTCTTATGAGCAATATTAACCCTGTCAACCAATAAACCAGATAAGTTAATTAGTCAATTCAATTGAAGAATACGATATGATTGTTAGATAGCCCATAATCCTAGATCATTTTCATAACAATGATAACATAAAAATTGGCTCTTCCTCTATTCAAAGTTTATTATTTGTCTTCTTTTTATCTTAATTAGATTAGGATCCTATACTACTAGGTGTAATTCTTATTTAGATAATTAGGACAGTCTAATTTAGTGAATAGCTAATCACAAGTCCTTGTGGGTTCGATATCCGACGTTTAGTCACTTTATTAATTGACGATCGCGTATACTTGCGTGTGCGTTTGGCTGCAACAGAGCTTCATGTTGTATTTTCTCAATATGTTGAAAGTTTCCTGCAAATGTGTCAAATGGTCCTCTGCACGCAGGGACTCAACTAGCATATCGTCAACATATACCTTCATTGATTTACCTATTTATTCTTAAAACATTTGATTCAATAGGCGTTTGTAAGTAGCGTCAGCTTTTTTAGCCCAAACGGCATACATTATAACAGTAGGTGACATACTTAGTGATGAAGGAAGTCTTTTCTTGATACTCCGGGTTCATTTGAATTTGATTGTAACCGGAATAGGCATAGAGAAAACTAAAGATCTTGTGGCCGGCCGTGGCATTGATCCTGCGATCGATATTCGGCGGAGGAAAAGAGTCTTGGGGACATGATTTGCTTAAATAGTTATAATCTACGCACATTCTAAGTTTTTTCTCCTTCTTAGGGACTACAACTACATTCTCTAACCATTAGGGATATTTTACTTCCTAGATGGACCCTATTTTCAGAAGTTTAGTTACCTCGTCCTTGATAAATGCATGTTTTACCTCAGTATGGGGCTTTCTTTTTTGTTTTACCGGTTTGAACTTCGGGTCCAGGATCAACCGATATGTTGTGATCTTCGGTGGGATTTCTGTCATATCCAGGTGGGACCAAGCAAAACAATCCATGTTATTTAAAAGGAATTGAACAAGTTTTTTCCTGAGCATGGGAGTTAACCCCGTGCCTAGGTATACCTTTCGATCGGGAAGATGCTCGATCAATATAATTTGTTCCAACTCCTCGATCTTGACTTTGTTGCATCAGAATCATCAGGGGTCATGAAGGTTTAAGGTATTATAAAATCTTCATCCTCGAAGATCTCCTGCTCCTCGGATGGGTCCGAGGCTGGTACTTGTGATTGCTATTTGACTTCTTATTTTCTCTTTGGCTCTGATTCTTTTGTTGACGAAAGCACCGATACTGGTACTACTTCTTCGATTGAAAACATGTTTTTAGCGGCGGGTTGTTCGCAGTACACCGTTTTGATTCCTTTCGATGTTGGGAATTTCAAGACTTGATGAAGCGTCGAAGGTACTGACCTCATATTGTGAATCCAAGGTCTTTCGAGCGGTACATTGTATCTCATATCACCTTCAATTACATGGAACTTTTTTTCTTGGATTGTCCCGGCCACGTTTACCGGCAAAATGATTTCCCCTTCAGTGGTTTCACTTGCCATGTTGAAACCTTGATTACTCGAGCTGCAGGCACGATGTGATCTTGGAGGACGAGTTGTTCTACGACCCATGATCAAATGATGTTTGCCGAGTTACTTGAATTTTATTAATAAGGATAGATATTACCAGTGCGTCGTTGTAAGGTTGTCACTTTGGTACGTTTAAATATCGGTCCTTGAGGAATATCGACCCCACCAATGATCATATGAATCATGTGTTGTGGTTCCTCATGTTAGTTTTTCCTTGTTTGCATCCTTGTCTCTAAAGTGAGTTTTAGCTCGGTCACTCAAGAACTCTCGAAGATGACCTTCGTTGAATAAATGAGCTACCTCTTCCCTTAACTATCTGCAGTCTTCGATTTTGTGACCATGTGTTCCATAGTATTTCATATTTGATTAGGGTTCCTTTGAGACGGATCAGTCTGTAGGGGTATGGGCCACCTAGTATCCTTGATTCGTCCATTGGATGATACAATACACGATACATCGATGCTGAAATTGTATTCTGATAATCGTGGCGCTTCTTTGGGCTCAACATGTTTATCGAAGCCACTCTTACTCATGATCCCTCGGGAGTTTTGTCTTCGATCATTCCTCTAATCATTCTAAATGGGATTACGTCCCAAACTGTTATTTCTACGATTTGCGCTATATGGTTGGAACCGATATCTACTCTATCGGGGCTCTCTGTCGATGTCTCTTTGAATTCTACCTTCGAATCTGTTTGGGTAAAAGGAACCGGAAGGGGATCCTAACTGATCATCCTCAACCTTGATCTTTAACTGGTATTGATTATGTACATCGGCCCAGGTCATAACTGGATTATCAATTAAATTCTGCTTCAGTTGTCGTGATGCTATCGAACTTCGCTCGTTCAATCCTTGAGTGAAGGCTTGGACAGCCCAATCATCGGTGAACAGGGTAGGTCCATGCGTTCCATCTGAAACCAAGATACTAATTCCCTTAGCATTTCATTGTCCTTTTGTCTCACTTTGAATATGTCCGACTTCCCAGTTGCGACCTTTATTGCTCCGACATGTGCCTTTACGAACGAATCAGCAACCATGGCAAAGGAATCAATGGAATTGGGCGGAAAATTGTGGTACCATATCATTGCCCCCATCGATAAGGTTTCTCCAAACTTTTTCAACAGAACAGATTCAATTTCAACATCTTCTAAGTCATTTCATTTTATTGCGCATATATAAGAAGTGACATGCTCATTGGGATCAGTGGTTCCATTGTACTTGGGAATTTCTGGCATGCGGAACTTCTTTGGAATGGGATTCGGAGCCGCACTTGGTGGGAAAGGCTTCTATACGAACTTCTTCGAATCTAAACCCTTTAGAATCATGGGTGCCCTCGGTATTTAATCAACCCATGAGTTGTAGGTTTCAACCTTTCTATCATTAGCCTCGATTTTCTTTTCTACTGATTCGATCCGTTTAGCGAGCTCCTCAAGCATCTTCATGATGGCGGGGTCCATTATCGTTCGATTTTTCCGGTATAGGTTCGGCCCTGTGAATGACTTCCTGTGATGTATCGAGGTCAATTCTGCTTGATGCTCGATTCTGATTTTGGATTGCGCTATCGTGTCTTGATAATCTGCAACATTTCAAATATCATTCAAAGGCTAATCCTGCATTCTTCACCGCTCTGTGCATTCTGATCGGCTGCCCGGGCGTCTCTGTGAATGCTATTTTTTGGGTCGGCACCTAAATTCTCATGAATAGCAACACGAGAACTGACATCGACTGGATCTATGGCCGGTGGTCCATCGGGATTGACTGGAGGTACTACGTTTCCCGAGGAGACAATGTTCTCGTTCTAGCCAGGAAGACCAAGGCCGATGTCTGTGTGAGTGGGCACTGCTTGAGAGTTTTACATGTTGATTCCTGAAATCAAAGACACTTACGAGAAAAAGTGTAAAAGCAGTGTGTGTTATGAGGATTAATATTAGGTAATCACTATTATCCTTATCTCCACAGTGGGTACCAAACTGTTTACCCTAAAAATTGGGTAACAATTAGAGCACGACTTATGTCCGTGGCCCTATGCCCGACCATGCCGAGGTGTTATACCAAGAGATCCATCCAAACTTATAATGTGATTTTAAGGATACGTGATTTCACCTAATACCAACTAGTAAACGTAAAGATAAGTGATGGAAATTGACAATAATATAAAGCAAACTAGTATCTGGATAGAGCCCTCGAGCTTGAATACTCTCGAGCTAGTTATGCAAGAACAGTTAAAATGCAACAAGTTGATAAACAACAGAATGTAAATTAAAGAGTGAATACTGTATTGCTTTTATCTGTGTGTCTGTCCTGTTTGACCTCGATCTCGGCAGGCAATTCGATTTTCGAAAACAGTACCTTGCCTTCGTCACTTTGATCTGCTCCACTTCGAGACTAACCCTCTAAATAATTTCCTAATTTGGATTAAATAGCAGAATCGGGTAGGCCAGGTATTAGCCACATACAGTATATTATATATATGTATACACTATTTAAATTTTTCCTTTCATTAGAGAGTTAAACTTTAACCCATTCACACTATTTTCTGGTTTAAAAGATGATAGCAATAAAGTCAATGATAAGGCAATATAGAATATATCAAAATCATATCTACAAACTCAAATTGTATAACCCTCTATGTAAAATTAAATTACGCATAACTGAACTATTAACTCTAGTTTTTTATTTCTTAAAAAAAGCTTAAAACGTAGTTTATCCCTGAACTTGTAGTTAAATCCTTGGCGCACCTTAGTTCCTCTGGGGAACCTTTTTACACACCAAATATTTCTCCAAATATCTTTACGTACCTCTTCGATATTAGACCACTTCAACATATGACACAACGTATTAAAAATACTAAAAATACAATTATTCTCCTATTGACAACAAAAACCCCCAAAATTACCATCATATAATTACATTCTCTCTTCAGTTTCCATTTTACTATGGCTTCTTCTATAAATTTTGATAGATTCAAGCTGATTCTCTCGTACCTCTCTTCCATCTGCAACTGTAACTCTCATCACACTCCTTATACATTAGTTTTTTTCATCATTCTTCATCAAAGATATGAGTACTATTTTTAAGAATTAAGCTATTTCTTGATAGGTCTAGAGTGAGAGAGCATTCAAGTATGCCCCACAATTATTTTCTTGAAATGTTCGCGAATTATCACGGCAGTTGCTCGTGTTGAATTAAGCCGCATTTTTGTGATGAACCCTATGAGGAAAAAAATTGTATGCCTTGTATCAAGCTATTTTATTCGATAGTATTTTTTATTCTTCTATTGCCACAGCCAACTTTGATAGTTCATGCCTCTAAATTGAACTAGTAATGTGAATACTTCAATAATCGCGAGGATTCCGATCGCTGGAGGAGATGTAGAGACGCCAACATATGCATCGATAAGAAACGAAGCAAGAAGGGTAAATGAATTTTGAGGATTTTTCTTTCTATATATGGTGCTTCATTTAAAAAAATCTAAATCTTTTCTTGTCATTATTCTAGGACATGTGGCATTCAAATAAAGCAATAGATGTACTTATTTTTAATCGTCACGCTCTCACATTGTTGGTAAATCATGTATGGACTAAACACGTAATATGATGGGTAAAAGACATACTTGGAGAAACGTTTGATGTATAAAGAGTTTTTCGAGAAATTGGGGTGTGTACAAGAGATTTGGTTACAATCTCCAGAAGGTAAAGAATGTGGTAAGTGTATACAGTTAAAATCGGTCCTACCCGATTTTACTATTTAATCGAGATTAGGGAGTTGCATCGAAGGTTGGCCTCGTAGTGAATCATACCAAAGCACGAGGATAAGGTACTGAGTTCGAAAAATGAGGTGTTTGTCGAAGTCAAGGCCAATAGTGATTGAGACTAAATAGGGTAGACTTCGAGCAAAGGGCAACAACAGAAAGGCGAGATATCCGCGACTGGTAGAAGATCATGGCGAAAATTTCGGAACAGATCAAATCAAGGGCGGTTGTTTAGGTTAATCATGGAATTTACTTCTGTAAATAGAATTGTCCCATAGATAGGATTCCACTACTATATAAAGAGGGTTCTAATCATTTGTAAGACACATTGTTCTCACGGACCAAAGCAATATAACACTTTCTTTTTAGCTCATATTCTTATTCATCGGCTTGTTATATTTTTAACTGTTCTTGCTCCAATCAGTTCGAGGGTACTCAAGCTCAAGGGCTAAGTTCCATTCAAACACCGATTTGCTAAATTTATCGTCAATTTCCATTATTAATCTTCATATTCATCAATTGGTATTAAGTGAAATCACGTGTCCTTAAAACCACATTATAAGTTTAATTGTTATCCAATTTTTAGGTTTGGCGCCCACTGTGGGGCTAAAGATAATAGTGATTGCCTGGTATTAATTCTCGTAACACACACTACTTTACGCTTGTTCTCAAAAGTATTTTTGATTTCAGGATCAACATGTCGAACTCGCAAGCGAATAACGGCCTTGGTTTCCATGGAGAAAACGATAATATAGCCACCCCAGGGATCGAAGTGCCTCAGGTTGGACACAAGGGAGTACCAATCGCAGCCCCCGTCAATGTCAGTTCGCATGTCAGCCTAAATGCATATCTAGGCATTGATTATGAAGGTAGCTTACGTAGGGAGGTTCGATCGAGTGGTTGAGGTACATTGGGTGGAGAAGACGGTGGAGTTAGCCTCCAATTGATATTTGAAATGTTACAGGCTTAGCAAGTCGCTATAGCGCAACTACAGAATCAGCATCGAGCACCAAGGGATCGAACCAGAGCCTAAAACAGAAACTATTCTTAGGGCCGAACCTATACCCAAGAGATCGAACGCCAATGATTCGCGGGTTGACCCTGCTATTATGAAAATGCTCGAGGAGCTCACTAAACAGATTGAATCAGGAGAAAAGAAAATTGAGGCAAATGATAAACAACTAGATATATACAACTCTCGGATTGACCAAATACCAGGGGCATCACCGATTCTAAAGGGTTTGGATTCGAAAAAGTTTGTGAAGAAGCCTTTCCCCCCAAGTGCGGCTCCGAGCCTATCCCGAAAAAATTTCGCATGCCGGAAATAACCAAATACAATGGAACCACCAACCCTAATGAACATGTCACTTCTTATACGTGCGCAATAAAACGGAAAGACTTAAAAGATGATGAGATTGAATCGGTTCTACTGAAAAGGTTTGGTGAAACTTTCTCGAAAGGGGCAATGATATGGTACCATAATTTTCCACCAAAATCCATCGAATCCTTCACCATGCTTGTTGATTCCTTCATGAAGGCACACGCCGAAGCAATAAAGGTTGCGACTAGGAAGTCGGACCTCTTCAAAGTAAGACAAAAGGACAATAAAATATTAATGGAATTCATATCTCGGTTCCAGATGGAATGCATGGACCTACACCCGGTCATAGATGATTGGGTTGCTCAAGATTTTACTTAAGGTTCGAACGAAGAAGTTCGATAGCATCACGACAACTAAAGAAGAATTTAATTGAATATCCAGTTGTAACCTAGGCCGATGTACATAATCGATACCAGTCGAAGATCAGGGTCGAGGATGATCAGTTAGGAACTCCTTCTGGTTTTCTTTACCCAATAGCCCCGTCGGTAGAATTCAAAGGAAAATCGACAAAGAACCCTGATCAAATAGAAATCGATATCAACCATACATCGTATATCATAGAAACAACGGCCCAGGAAGTAATCCAGTTCGAAATGATCGATAACGGAGCTCCCGAGGGAGAAGCGAACGCGGGACTACTTACCAGAAGAAACATTATCGTTCAACGACGAGGATGCAGAAGGGATCGAAAAACCTCACAATGACGCACTGGTAATATCTATCCTTATGATAAATTCAAGTTAAACATGTGTTGATTGATCCAGGTAGCTCGGCAAATGTTCTTCGATCAAGGGTCGTAGAGCAACTCGGCCTCCAAGATCTAATCATGCCCGCAGCTCGTGTACTTAATGGATTTAACATGACAAGTGAAACCACCAAAGGGGAAATCATTCTGCCAGTAAATGTAGTTGGGACCATCCAAGAAACAAAGTTCCACGTGATAGAAGGCGACATAAGGTACAACGTGTTGCTCGGAAGGCCTTGGATTCATAATATGAGAGCAGTACCCTCGACGCTTCATCAAGTCTTGAAATTCCCAACATTAGAAGGAATCAACACGGTGTACGGTGAACAACCCGCCACCAAAGAAATGTTTGCGATCGATGAGGTAATACCAGTATTGGCATTGTCATCAACAAAGGGATCAGAGTCGAAGGGAAAGCAAAAAGTCAAATAGCAACCACAGTCACCGGCCTCAGCCCGATCGGAGGAGCAGGAGACTTTCGAGGATGATGATTATGTGATACTTCAAACATTCATAATCCCCGATGATTCTGATGCAACGAAGTCAACGGCGAAGAGCTGGAACAAATCGTACTGATCGAGCATCTACTCATTCGAAAGGTATACCTGGGCACAGGGTTAACTCCCGAACTCAGGAAAAAACATGTTCAATTCCTTTTAAATAACATGGATTGTTTTGCTTGGTCCCACCTAGATATGATAGGGATCTCACCCGAGATCACCTCACATCGACTGAGCTTGGACCCTAAGTTTTGCCCGATCAAGCAAAAGAGAAGACCCCAGTCCGAGGCAAAACATGCATTCATTAAGGACGAGATAACAAAGCTTCTCAATATAGGATCCATTTAGGAGGTAAAATATTTCGAATGGTTAGCAAACATAGTTGTATTCCCTAAAAAGGGAAACAAACTTAGAATGTGCATACACTATAAGGGTTTAAACAAGGCATGCCCTAAAGATTCTTTCCCTTTGCCGAATATCGATCGCATGATCGATGCCACGGTCGGCCAGGAGATCCTTATTTTTCTCCATGAATGAACCCGGAGGATCAGGAAAAGACTTCGTTTATCACTAAATACGGCACCTATTGCTATAATGTAATGTCATCCGGACTAAAAAATACTGGTGCTACTTATCAATGCCTAGTAAATTGAATGTTCGAAGAACAAATAGGTAAATCAATGGAGGTTTATATTGATGATATGTTAGTTAAGGGTAAAGCAATGGACGTTTATATTGATGATATGCTAGTTAAGTCCCTCCGAGCAAATGACCATTTGAAACATTTGCAAGAGACCTTCGACATACTAAGAAAGTACAACATGAAGCTTAACCCAGAGAAATGTACATTCGAGGTCGCCTGGGGAAAGTTCCTCGGCTTAATGGTATCAAACCGGGGAATGGAAATCAACCCCGATAAAATCAAGGCAATCTAAGGCATCACAGTTGTTGATAATGTCAAGGTTGTACAGAGGTTAACAGGACACATAGCCGCCTTAGGTCGATTTATTTCGAGGTCCTCATATACGAGCCACCAATTCTTCTCACTACTTAAGAAAAAGAGCAATTTCGCATGGACCCCAAAATGTCAATAGGCCTTGGAGGAACTCAAACGATACTTGTCAAGCCCGCCATTACTTCACACCTTAAAGGCGGACGAGCAACTTTACTTATACTTAGCTGTCTCAGAGATAGCGGTAAGTGGGGTCTTAGTTCGAGAAGAGCAAGGAACTCCTTCTGGTTTTATTTACCCAAATAGACCCATTGGTAGAATTCAAAGGAAAATCGACAAAGAACCCCGATCAAATAGAAATCGATATCAACCATACAGTGCATATCGTAGAAACAGCAGCCCAGGAAGTAATCCCATTCGAAATGATCGAGGACGGAGCTCCCGAGGGAGAAGTGAATGCGAGACTACTTACCAGAAGAAACCTTATCTTTCAACGACGAGGATGCATAAGGGATCGAACAACCTCACAATGATGTACTGGTAATATCTATCCTTATGAATAAAATTCAAGTTAAACATGTGTTGATTGATCCAGTTAACTCGGTAAATGTTATTCAATCAAGGGTCGTAGAGCAACTCGACCTCTAAGATCTAATCGTGCCCGCAGCTCGTGTACTTAACGGATTTAACATTACAAGTGAAACCACCAAAGGGGAAATCATTCTTCCAGTAAATGTAGTCGGGACCATCCAAGAAACAAAGTTCCACATGATAGAAGGCAACATAAGGTACAACATGTTGCTCGGAAGGCCTTGGATTCATAATATGAGAGCAGTACCTCGATGCTTCATCAAGTCTTGAAATTCCCAACATCAGAAGGAATCAACACGGTGTACGGTGAACAACCCGCCACCAAAGAAATATTTGCAATCGATAAGGTAATACCAGTATCGGCATTATCATCAACAAAGGGATCAGAGTCGAAGGGAAAGCAAGAAGTCAAATAGCAACCACAGTCTCCGGCCTCAGCCCAATCGGAGGAGCATGAGACTTTCAAGGATGATGATTATGTGATACTTCAAACATTCATAATCCCCGATGATTCTGATGTAACAAAGTCAACGGTCAAAGAGCTTGAACAAATCGTAGTGATCGAGCATCAACTCAATCGAAAGGTATACCTGGGCACAGGGTTAACTCGCGAGCTCAGGAAAAAACTCGTTCAATTCCTTTTAAATAACATGGATTGTTTTGCTTGGTCCCACCTAGATATGACAAGGATCTCACCCGAGATCACCTCGCATCGACTTAGCTTGGACCCGAAGTTTCGCCCGATCAAGCAAAAGAGAAGACCCCAGTCCGAGGTAAAACATGCATTCATTAAGGATGAGATAACAAAACTTCTCAATATAGGATCCATTTAGGAGGTAAAATATTTCGAATGGTTAGAAAACGTAGTTGTATTCCCTAAAATGGGAAACAAACTTAGAATGTGTATATAATATAAGGATTTAAACAAGGCATGCCCTAAAGATTCTTTCCATTTGTCGAATATCAATCGCATGATCGATGCCACGGTCGGCGAGGAAATCCTTATTTTTCTCGATGAATGAACCCCGAGGATTAGGAAAAGACTTCGTTTATCACTAAATACGGCACCTATTACTATAATGTAATGTCATTCGGACTAAAAAATACTGGTGCTACTTATCAACGCCTAGTAAATAGAATGTTAGAAGAACAAATAGGTAAATAAATGGAGGTTTATATTGATGATATGCTAGTTAAGGGTAAATCAATGGAGGTTTATATTGATGATATGTTAGTTAAGTCCCTGCGAGCAAAAGACCATTTGATACATTTGCAGGAGACCTTAGACATACTAAGAAAGTATAACATGAAGCTTAACCCAGAGAAATGTGCATTCGAGGTCGCCTGGGGCAAGTTCCTCGACTTAATGGTATCAAACCGGGGAATGGAAATCAACCCCAATAAAATCAAGGCAATCTAAGGCATCAGAGTTGTTGTCAAGGCTGTACAGAGGTTAACACGACACATAGCCGCCTTGGGTCGATTTATTTCGAGGTCTCAGATATGAGCCACCGGTTCTTCTCACTACTTAAGAAAAAGAGCAATTTCGCATGGACCCCAAAATGTAAATAGGACTTGGAGGAACTCAAACGATACCTGTCGAGCCCGCCATTACTTTACACCCCGAAGGCGGACGAGCAACTTTACTTATACTTAGCAGTCTCGGTGATAGTGGTAAGTGGGGTATTAGTTCGAGAAGAGCAAGGTACGCAATTTCCTATCTATTATGTTAGTCGGACCTTAGGTGAAGCCGAAACCCGATAACCACACTTAGAAAAATTAGCGCTTACTTTAATAAGCACCTCAAGGAAATTAAAACTGTATTTTTAATTTCACCCAATTTGTGTTGTAACCACCTACCCCCTTCGGAGCATTTTGCACAAGCCCGAACTCTCGAGTCGATTGGCCAAATGGGCTATCGAGATCAACGGGTACGATATCGAGTATCAACCCCGAATGGCCATCAAGTCCCAAATCTTGGTAGACTTCGTTGTTGACTTCACGCCAGCCCCCATACGAGGTCGAAAAGGAACTATTATTTAAATCGGGTGCATTATCGGGGGTGTTGACCCTCTTCACATACGGCGCTTCGAACATAAAAGGGTCCAGGCTAGGCATCATTTTGAAGCCACCCACGGGTAATACAGTTAGACAGTCTATCAAAACTTCGAAATAATTAACAATGAAGCCAAGTATGACGCCATGATTGCAGGTCTCGAACTAGCTAAGAGCTTGGGAGCGAAGGTCATCAAGGCCAAGTGCGACTACCAACTTGTGGTAAATCAAGTCAATTGAACTTTCGAGGTTCGAGAAGATCGAATGCAGGGGTACTTTGACAAACTACAAGTGTCTCTACATCAATTTAAAGTATGGACCCTGCAGCACGTACCTTAAGAATAAAATAGAGAGGTCGATACCCTTGCAAATTTGGGGTCATCGATCAAAGATGATGAACTTAGCTATGGGACTATCGTACAACTTTCGAGGTCTGTAATCGAAGAAGGACACTCCCAAATAAGCTCCACAAGTCTAACCTGGGATTGGAGGAATAAGTACATTGAATACCTAAAGAACACGAAGCTGCCGTTGGATCCTAAAGAATCAAGGACTCTACGCACGAAGGCCGCACGGTTCACATTGGCTGAGGATGGAACACTGTATAGGAGAATGTTCGATGGACCGTTACAAAAATGTTTGGACTGGGAGACACCAACTACATTCTATGGGAAATTCACGAGCACTTGCGGAGATTATTCGGGTGCCGAGTCATTAGTTCACATAGTCATTAGAGGAGGATACTATTGGGCTGATATGGAAAAGGACGCTAAAGAATTTGTTCGAAAGTGTGACAAATGTCAAAGGTATGCGCTGATAATCCACCAGTATGGAGAGCAACTCCACTCACTCCTATCCCCATGACTGTTCATGAAATAGGGGATGGATATCGTCGGCCCTCTACTATCAAACCCAGGTAAAGCTAAATTCATTTTGTTTATGACTGACTATTTCTCTAAGTGGGTTAAAGCACAGGCCTTCGAGAAATTCAGAGAAAAAGAAGTTATAGACTTCATCTAGGACCACATTATATGCCGATTTGCAATGTCTGTCGAGATCATATGCGACAAACAATGGAAAGCAATTCGTCGGCAGCAAAGTCATGATGTTTTTTGAAGATTGCAAAATAAAAAAGTTCTTATTGATGCCGTATCTGTCACACCTCCTTTTTTACCGCTATTTAATACACCCTGAGAAGGGATATAATAAAAGGAAGGAGTTTTTCCAATTTAAGGACAGTCGGAACGGGATTTATTTATTTAATTTCAGAGTCGCCACTTGGGAGAATAATGGTGTCCCAAGTCACCGGATGAATCCCAAACCGAGGAAGGTTTTGACTCTGTTACAGTCTGCGAACTAGAAATTCGGATAAGGAATTCTGTTAATCCGGTAGAAGGTGTTAGGCACTCCCGAATTCCGTTGTTCTAGCACGGTCGCTCAACTGTCGTATTTATTTTTATCTGATTCTATATGTTCCATTTTTATGTGCATTTTTTAGTATACTGCTTTACTATTCAAGGAATTACAACGTCGTGAAAATGTATCTTTGACCACGCCGTACCAGTACGCCCGTGGCTTTTAACACATTTCAACTTCGTTGAGACTTGGATTTGGATCACATAAAATGTGCATCCGTATTAAGAAGGTAATATTATTATAAATTGTGCCTATAGTTTCTACGTCTTGTTAACTTTGGGAAAGTCCGTGAAGTTTGCTAAACGGTCCTTCCAACTCTAAGGTTTTTCATAGCAATTATTTGAGGGCCCCGCAATTGTATTTTTAGTGCGGCGAGGCTCATCTCGTATTTTATTTAAAGGTCCACCCTAAAGTAGACTATGATTTTTTTATATTATTTGTTTTTTAAAAATAAAAGTCCTAATTTGTTAATATTATAAAATCCGGGCTTCAAATTCAAGTCCGAATCCAAACAAAAGGGAGCAACTTTTAGTTTGAACCCGCTACCTAACTTAAAACCCACAATAGGCCATTTGAATACTAATAAGCCAGTTACCATTTCAGTCTTGGGCCCAAAGAGCCCAAACCACATAATATGTACACATTGGACAAAGGTCCCAATAGC
Organism: Nicotiana glauca; assembly: GCA_026770625.1. Taxonomy (NCBI): domain Eukaryota; kingdom Viridiplantae; phylum Streptophyta; class Magnoliopsida; order Solanales; family Solanaceae; genus Nicotiana; species Nicotiana glauca. Next base: position 34,195 of record MU734852.1, read on the forward strand.
CACAGACATTGTGCCTGGGAATAGCCCAAATCAGTCCAACAGGTCAAGCTAAAGAGATCAGAGGATCGAATCTCTAAGGCAGTGAAATCCAACAATTGCTTAAACATTTGCACCCCTAATTCGTTTAAGTGATGAGCTAATGGTGCTTGGTCGTTCATACGAGTTGTTGATATTAATTACTAATCTACACTATTAAAACCTATGTTGAAATAAGAAATTCAATGAAACGGAAGAGTTGACATTAATAACTAATCCATTGGTATTAACTAACGCAATACGAAAATTTGCTTGAAATACATGTTTAACTCAAAATCAAGCTGGACGTGGCCATCACTCACTGGTAATCCCCAAACTGTTTCTGACTTTTCTCTTAAAGAGAAATGAACACTAAACTACACATGTGTTAACTATATAATGACTATTGCTAGATAAACACAAGTTTAAACAATCCAAAAATCCAATTGAGTACACATGGAGTCCTACTGAACTTCTAAATTCTGCATTATCCTATCAGTACAAGCTAAACCAAACTAAATTGCTAAACACATGGAATACATCTAATTAATCTAACAGCATACTATTTAATAGTCCAGTCCAGAGTTTATCACAGAAATTATTAAGAGGCTAGAAGGTGAATTAGCGGAAATGCAGTCCAGTTATACAGCTCTCAATCAATTACATGCTAAAGAGTTTTACTCAATATACAGTTAAGAGAAACAAGGGAATTCAATAGGAAAGCTCAACCAGAACTTCATTTCATCTCAAATGAGCTGAAAATACAAGATGTGTACCTGAAGTATGAATCAATAGAAAGGAGAAGTCAGCAGTAGCAGGTGACAAATCAACAGATGACAACCAGCCACAATAAGAGTGATTTTTTGAATCAAAACAAAGTCTCAAAAGTCCAGGAATGAATTCAAAAATTCAACAGCAGCTGATCGATCAAAACAAACATTGTTTGACATCAAATTTACTCGAAATTGAACTAAGAAACCACATAACACTTTCAGCACTCAAAAAAACACCCAGCAGTAACTCGAATAACTCCCAAACACCTTCAGATGCTTTAAACTTTCGAGTACAAAACAGAGACTAGAGAAAATCTGAGCAAATTCTGATCCTAAGTGAGCTAATCAGTTGAATTAAGAGCTGAAATTTTAAAGATGATCTAAGGAAGATCAATGTGACAATTTTTTGGATTTTTTAAAAGTTTTTTATTGTTTTTTTTTTTTTTGGATTTTTAGATCTAGGAGCAGTTCTGAATTTGAAATTCAAATTTTAGCTGATAAAAAAAAACTTGTGGAAAGTAGGGAAAATTTCAGAGGTTCCCAAAATTTATAGGGTTCAAAAGTCTTCTGAATTATGGCTGAAATTGCCTATTTATAGAGTTGGAAATTGGAGGGAAATTTAAAATTGGTAATTATCTAAGAGTCCCTCAGTTTTTAACTTGTTAGACAAATTACTACATTTATTTTATTAAAAACTTGCACTAAAACCCATTCTAGAAGGTTCTAGCTAATTCTACTATATTCCTACCCCTTGAATTGTCTATTCTAACCTCACTTCCTTTTTAATATTTACCAATTCTACCCTTTTCACTACCCATAATGCCCCTGTTTATTTGACTGAATTACCAACATCCTATTTTAACATTCCAATATTGCCCTCACTTCCCATTTAAAATTACTGTTGCCCCCCCCCTTTTATCCCCAAGAGACCCCGGAATCCTATGATCATTATGCCCCTTTTAAATTTCTAGTTTTAAACATTTAACTAATACCAACCATCAGAATTACTCCTGTAGTGAACTCAGCAGTTCAATTAACCCAAATTGGAAAGTATATTTGATTATCAACTGAATTCGATCGGAAATGGCAGTCAAATGGAGGGATGATAGAGACACGGAATTCGCGTGTCTCTATTATCTAATAGAGATGATAGAGACACGGAACTCGCGTGTCTCTATTTTGATGAGGCTACGATATTAACAAGGTAAGGGTTGGGCTCGGGTAGATATCTTCTTGGCCTGGGTTGTTTGGATCCGTTTGGGCTTGGGCGGCTGAGGGTATTTTGAGCCCAAATTTGCATTATATTTTCTCTTTGTCTATTTTAATTCTTGTATTTTCACCTTCCTTTTGTATTGTATGTATCTTTATTTGTATTTTGTATTTCGTCTATTATTTTTAAATTCTAAGAAATTATTTAAAATCAAAAAATAAATGCAAAGACCATTTTTGTCATTTTCTTTAGTTTTGCTCTAAAACAAATTGCTACGTAATTAATACTAAGAATGAAATAAAATCCTAAATGCATATTTTGTATTTTTAACATGAGTTATTATGCAACTAATTAATACGACAAAACTGCAACAAAATTGTAAAATTATGTGATTTGAAACTTTTGGAATAATTTGCTTAGGGTAAAAATCACGTGCTCACAGCTGCCCCTCTTTGCCCGAAAACACGAAGAGTTTTCGTGCAAAGACAAGTGAGCGGTAATGAGGGATTTTTACCCGTTCGCATATTCCGCGTGAAGCATTTTTGAAAAGTTTGACCGCACCCTACTTCAGAGATTGCCTACATATCCTGGGCTAAACAGGAATCAGGTCAGTGTAGTTCAGGAGTGTCTGGTAGCATGGGACTACCAGGAGCTGTGATTTCGTTGATGTCGCTGCTGTTACCACTTGCTGACCCCCTTATTACATCATGGTAAAATAAAAAGAAACTAGCCTAAGCAATGGTCTATGAATTACAAAAATCCTATCTATGTCTGGTATCTTGTGTTGTTGTATTGCCTTGATCTTGCATCTTGTATTCCTCCAATAAAATTCTTGTTGTTGCCTTGATGATGTTCTGCCATTCCTCTTGTTGATGTTTGACTACTACCATTTGAAATATATGTGTCCATTTTTCAGGTGGGCTCCTGCTTATGATGCTTGGAAAAGGTATTCCCTTGTTCTC